>APFE031673342.1:0-45339 GCA_000404065.3 Pinus taeda | reverse complement strand
GATGTGTCAGAAAGGATGAATAGGCCAATCATGGAGCGTGCAAGGTGCATGAGATTCTATGCAGGATTGCCTTTACAATTTTGGGTAGATGTTGTAGACACTGTTGTTTATCTAATAAACAAAGGGCCTTCAAGTTCCTTGGATGGTGGTGTTCCAGAGGAGGCATGGACAGGTAAAAAGGTAAACAACTCATTTTTAAAGACTTTTGGTTGTGAAGCCTTTGTCCACATTAATAAAGAAAATAGAACAAAGCTTGAGGCAAAATCAAAGAAATGCACCTTTATTGGATATGGTGTTAATGATTTTGGTTATCGCTTTTATGATTGTGAAAAACACAAAATCATTAGGAGAAGAGATGTAATATTCAATGAAAAGGTTTTGTATAAGGATCAGCTACAGGAAAAGAAAAAAGGAAAAAGAAAATAAAGAATACACAGTGCTTGACAAGATCACAGAAAAAGTGATGGTGCCTGAAAATCATAATGATCAATAGCTAGAACAACAATCACAACAGCAACAAGCACCTCAAACACCTGAAGATGGTGTTAGAAGATCTACTAAGATAAGTAGACCCCCTGATCGTTACTCTCCTTCATTATATTATGTATTGTTGATTGATTCTAGTGAACCAGAATGTTATGAAGAAGCAGTGGAGGTAGAAACTAGGAAGAAGTGGGAGCAAGTCATGAAAGAAGAGATGGACTCCTTAGCACATAACCAGACTTGGGACTTAGTCAGGTTGCCTATGGGTAAAACAAAATTACAGAATAAATGGGTTTACAGGCTGAAGGAAGAAGATGGAGTAAAAGAGAGGTACAAAGCTAGACTTGTGGTGAAGGGGTTTGCACAAAACAAAGGTACTGATGTTGATGAAATATTTTCTCCTATTATTAAAATGACTTCAATCGGAACTATTTTAAATCTAGTAGCAGCTGAAGATTTGCATCTTGAGCAGTTAGATGTAAAGACAGCCTTTCTCCATGGGGATTTGGAGGAAGAGATAGATATGCAGCAGCCAAAAGGATATGAGGTAAAAGGGAAGGAGAAACTAGTGTGCAGGTTGAAGAAGAGCTTGTATGGCTTAAAATAGGTTCCTAGGTAGTGGTATCTAAAATTTGACAGGTTTATTTGTGAACAAGGTTATACTAGATGTCACTCTGATCATTGCGTTTATCTGAAGAAAAAAAAAATGATGGCAACTATATTATATTGTTATTTTATGTAGATGTCTTGCTTGTTGCAGGTTCTAACATGCAGGAAATAAATGTGCTCAAAAAAATTGGCAAACTCATTTGCAATGAAGGATTTGGGTGCTGCAAAACAAATCCTTGGTATGAGAATAACTAGAGATAGGAAGAATTTCAAATTAACATTGTCTCAAAGTGATTACATAGAAAATGTGTTGAAAAGGTTTAGTATGTAGAATGAAAAACCAGTTAGTATACCTTTTGCTAGCCATTTCAAACACAGTAAGGAGATGTGCCCAAAGACCCAAGAAGACATGGATTATATGTCTAAAGTTCCATATGCATCAGCAGTTGAAAGCTTAATGTATGCAATGGTCTGCACAAGGCTTGGGATTGCACATGCAGTGGGAGTTGTAAGCAGGTACATGAACAATCCAAGAAAAGAACATTAGATGGCGATGAAGTGGATTCTCAGGTATTTGAGAGGTACAACAAATCAAGCATTATTCTTTGGTGGTCCAAACATTTCTCTACAGGGATATGTTGATGTAGATATGGTGGGTGATAGAGATAATAGGAGGAGCACAATAGGGTATGTGTTTATTTTAGGTGGAACAACTATCAGTTGGCTCTCAAAACTGCAAAGTGTTGTTGCACTCTCAACGATAGAAGCAGAGTATGTTGCTGCTATAGAGGCTAGTAAAGAAATGATTTGGTTACAAAGGTTTCTAGATGAATTGGGTAAGAAGCAGGAGTTGGGCAGGTTATACAGTGACAGCCATAGTGCCATACATCTTGCAAAGAACTCTGCATTCATTCCAAGACTAAGCATATACAGCTCAAGTACCATTTCATATGGTCAGCGTTGGAAGATGGATAGTTGAAGTTGGAAAAGATACACACTAGACAGAATCGTGTAGATATGTTAACAAAAGTTGTAACCAGGGAGAAACTGAGAATCTACTCAATTTCAATTGGTCTTCAAGTATGATGAAGAAGATGAGAAACAACCAGGTCCAAAGTGGAGTCATTGTCTAGAAAATGAAGCAGCGGTGGAGTTTCTATAATCAGTCTCCAAGTGGGAGAGTGTTAGGTGTGGAGCCTGATTATCTTCTGTATTCAAAGGTATCGCCACATTGGACCCCAGTTCATAATAGGGTGGCAACACCGCCCGTAAAATATTCACTGCAAGGGGGGTCTTGGGGAGGGTAGCTGCGACCTTTTGGGAATGCCCCCGAAGCTAAGAATAGATGTAAAATTTCCTTGTAAAAGTATAGTAATTTCTAATCAGTCTTGGCCATTCATTAGATGAAGATCTGACGGTAGAAGTTATGTTTAATTTAGGGTTTTTTTACCTAGAAGGCAACCCCTCACTATATATAGGAGGGAATTATATTGCATCTATGTAGATCTGTATTATGAGTGAGGAAGAGAGAGGATATTGAGAGCGAAGAGGGAGTTATAGAGGATCTATTGTGGGTTGTATCTCTTCAATTTCCTGGATAATATAATAAAAGAAGGACTAGTTGTTTCTCCATGGACGTAGCCCAAACTAGGTGAACCATGTATATCTATGTCTCTCTTGTTTTATGTGTTTTCTGTGTTTATATTTCTACAATATTTTATGTGTTACATTGCTCTGTAATATATAATTTTCTAACAGACTGGCATAATGACAACTTCTACAAGTGGGTCCTCAAATTTTGCTTCCTTCACAAGATTCTTTGATGAGGACATGAAGAAAGAATTATCCATCATGATGTATATGGGGAGAGAAATGTCTGAGGAGGGAAGGAAAAGCAACATACTTAGAGAGTAGTTGAATTCCATGAAGGAAGAGAAGCAGATTCTTTCTGACAAATTGCAGGAAATGGAGAGGCAACTTCATATTGAAAATATGAACCTGAAGAGGATGCATGAGTTGGAGTCACAGCTCTTTGTTGCCCAAGAAGCCTTGGTCAAGTATCAGCTTGAAGAAGAGGTAAACCATTCCAGTTTATCTTCAAGTTATTCTAAGAATGCTTACATTGGTTCTTTTGAAAAACATACTGGAGTCAGAGGTTCCAAGTTAATGTCCAAGATGGGCTATGAAGGAAAGGGCTTCGGAAAGTATGCACAAGGTATTGTTGAACCAATAATGGTTGAAGAAAGGCCTAAGTATTTGGGTCTTGGCTATGGACAGTATTATGGAGAGAGTTCCAAAGTTTCCATGAAGGCCATTGTAACAGCTCCAAGAAGGGTTTTCATTGCAAAGTGTGAAGATTGTATTCAGGGGGAATGCAATAGCTTGAAACATCATTTGCAAGATGCAGGTGTTCAAAAGCGGACACTTGAACCAGAGAGTTGGGGAGACTCTAACAGCCTTGAAGAGATTGATGGTGTTCCAAAGGGAGCCACTTCTTCATTTGCTTCACCTCCTCATGAAGGCAATAAAGGTGAAAGAGAAAGGTATAAATCTGGTTCTAAACATATTCCTTTTGATTTTGCAAAGCATGGTAAATTTCCACATAAGCATGGGAAAAGAATTGCATGTTCCTTTTGTGGTTTGGATAACCATCATGTTTCCAAATGTTGGAAGAGAATGGCCACATACAAGAAACTTTTGAAGGAAAAGAATCAAAGAGCCAAAGGTCCATTGGACAAGGCAAATCATGTTGTCAAGAGGATACACATGTTGTGCACTTACTGCCATAAGCAAGGGCATCTTGCTGAAAGGTGTTGGACACTAAATCCAACAATGCTTCCACAAAAGTTGAAGAAAGTGGAAAGAGAAGATGGCAGAAATGGAAAGGAAGTTTCCATAAATAATGTGTTTCAAACTTATTCACATGTAGATGCTGATGTGTAGACAAGAGCAAATCCTTTGAAATTGATTGGTAAGAAATGTTTAGATTTCCTTTCCAATTAAGGATTGCATGTCTATGGATGCATCTATTCACATTTCTTGTTGATGAGATGCAAGTTGCAGGTTTCTACCAAGATCGTGAATGGAAAATATTGAGTAAGAAACTCACTTTGTTTCTACAACATTATATGTCATTTCAGTTTCGAAAGTATAGTGTGCTTAAGCGAAAATTGAAGGATAAAATGCATGCATGAGCATGAGATGCATGAACATAGGGATTTTGATGTTTTCCTTGTTTTGAACATGTATGTGTTATTAACTTGAAGGGCTGATTTCTTTAAACATGCATGTAATATTGACTTGAAAGAAGTTGATTTAGTCTCCAAAATGGAGATAATGATGAAGTATTTTATCTATGGAAAGAGAGCCCTAATGGTGTTTTTCTACATGCTTGACTTGAAGGGTCATTGGTTTAAAGGCATGTTTTGTGGGCTTGTTATCTAGTACATCATTTGTATGCAAATACAAGACATGGAGGTGTTCACAAGATGTGAAATCTATTTATTTTGTTGAAGCAAGACTTAGTCCATCTAGTTGTTGTATGTATGCCTGTTGTTGTTAATAGTTGTTGTTGGCATCCTTTCAAATAGGTACAAATGAAAGTTTTGTGAAGCAGGTGTACTTCACATTTGTTTGAGCCACCTTGGATCAATGATCAACGCAGAGAAGCTCAAACTACCTTCTATGACCATTTTAGCAGGAGTTATGTAGGAAGGCAAGGAGGAAGATAGTTCTTCCCAAGAAGACCAGCCCATCCAAGAACGGAATTGGTCGGAAACTTTGGTTTAGAGGCACTATGCAAAGGCAAGTGTAGGGAGACTGAAAGGAGAGGATGTTGTTACTCTTAGGTACTATTCAAATTAGTATATCAGTCTTTTCGAGAATAAAATTTCTTTTAGTGGGAAGGCGTGATCCAAAAATGGATCACAGATAAACCTCTAAGTCTAAAAGACATCATATAAGAGGTAAAAGGTACCAAATGGAAAAAAATCTTTTGTAAATCAAAGGAAAATGAAAATCACAGGCTGCTCTCAGAAATAGTCTCATTGCAGATATCTCCTCATTTGAATCCAACGCAACTTGAATGGGCGAAAGCCGACTTCAGAGGTAGAAGTTATCATAAAAATAAGTTCCCCTTTGAACTTTGGGAAAGAGGCAAAAACTTGAAGAAAATAGTGAAATAAGGCCTATCACTGGCTTAAAATAAATCTGCATAGGAGCCATTAGATCTAGTCGATCAACGGTCTAGATCCAATCGACATATCACAACTGGCAAAGGCAGTCGGTGGGTATCGGAGCCAGACGCATGATAGGACTAGGTCGATGCGATGGTGTGATCGCCGAAATCAGCGAATCACAATTAGCGATGCCATGAGGCAAAGGCGGGACCCCAAGCCAAGTGATATTGTGATCAACCATATCGGCGTCGATGGATCGCATCGACATAGGCCATGCTATGTGGACAAACCCCAAGGCTCATGTGATTTGTAATTGCGACAAGTCGCATCGCAAAATCGCATCGGGGTTACACAGAGGGGCAGAGATATGTATATACATATATGCAATTCGATTTTTCAGACCCGATAAAATTATAAATGGTATTCCATATGTTTTTAGATCTGCCCAATGGCAGTCTTGTGTGTATTTTCAATATTTTTAACGTATTTAAAAAATACAAAGGGAAGCCACGGGATGGGCATTGAGACTTGCGATAAGTGATTTCAAGTGGACCCAATAGGGATATAGTGTGCATTTATGAAGATTTGAAGTCAAGTGAACAATGTTCTCTGTGGATTTTTCCCATGTTAATGTATTTTCTTGTGTAAGCTAAGAATGCCAAAATTTGCGGATTTCAAAGGCCCGAATGGCCCCTTCCATTACAAAATAGGTGGTCAACATCCCTGAGGGCATTTAGCAATGATTGCTAATTCTCAGAGAGGGAATTTGAGTGGACAAAGGCTGGAAGATAGAGAGCCTGAAAGGGAAAATGAACAGGCAGTGCCAATTTGGCTTAAAAGCCAAGAGTGTTAGGAGCAGTTGTTGATTATTGGGGTTTTTTTGCAGAAAGTGAAGCCAAAGCAGGAAGCTGGGGTGAAGGAGGCAGCGTAGAAGCAAAAAGAGCAGTCGAGGGAGTCACTTAGAATTCAAGTGAAAATCCAAGAGGGTTGTAAACTGATAGAGAGCAGAAAGGAGCTAGAGCCAAAGAGCAAGATCTAGAGCTAGAGCCGAAGAGCCAGAGTCAGAGCCAAGAGCCAGAACCAAGAGCCAAGAGCCAGAGCCAAGAGCTAGAGATTCAAGAGCCAGGGGATAACATGGTGTCCGAACCCACTGTTTCTGTGTAAAACAATAGGAGTTGAGCGAAGAGATTGTAAAAATGACTTATACCATAATCCCAAAGAGCCTAGTTGAGTTGACTAGAGCTCACAGAGATGTAGCCCAAGAGTTGTGGGTGAACTCCTAATTAAATTAATGTTTCTGTGTGATTGTTTATTGCTGCTTTATTTTTTGTTACATGTAATTATACATCAGCGTGAGAACATTTACATATCAACACAAACAGTAGATTTTAAAGCATATAATCAGTTAAAAATCAATACAAGCCTACACCCATATTTTCAAGCACAGATTTAATTCTGCACTGGTTAATCATTAAGACTTGGGAAAATTTAAGCTTTGGAAGTGGGAGAGGTTCTTAGAAGTTAGACAAGAAGCCTAAGTGCCCCATTTTCAGATTAGTTGTTCTGCTACAAGTGGGTTTCCATCAAGTACAACACATACATCATAATTCCAACAATATCCCCCTTTGGACTTGATGGCCACTATGTTGGTGTTGATTACCGCAAGCTATATAAAATGTTAGACATAACAAGCAACAGCAACATACTCTCCCCCTTTGACATCAAGGGCAAAGGGTGGACCAGCATATTCTCCCCCTTTGATATCAAGGGCAAAGGGCTAACCAAAAAGAAGACTTCCATATCTAAATAACTGAATATAGACATTGATCATGCTTCCCCTAAGCACATGCTAAATTTTCTGATTAAGCTCCCCCTTTATACATGTTGAGATGCACTATATCATCCATGCTCCCCCTGAGCACATGCAAAGTCTACAAATATTTTCCAAAAGAATAACATGACTCTATCACTCGACTATGTGAGTTTGACCTTCCTATCACCAAAGACTCATACATACATCAATCTCCCAACCAAGTGGGGATATACCAAATTTGACTCATCCTCCCAACCAAGTAGGGATATACCAATTGTTTATACATGATAGAAATTACATCATATGACCAAAAATGAATCATCAAAAGAATATGACAAACAGAGACAAATTATTGCATCATGGGTCTTTATATATCCTTTACATCGAATGATATACATGAAATTTATAACAGAGATCAAATGTCTAAACAAGACCACAACTATCATACACCATGTATGATCTACACCATTAGAATCTCTCAACATCCAAACCAGCAACCTGTATATGCTCATTAAGATATGACAATGTAAATATCATCAACCTGTGGCAAAGTTTGTCTTCATATAGATATCAAATCATCCTCTTGATCTCATGAAGATCAACTTGCTTCGTTTCCTTAGTAGAAAGAGCCTTATCATAACCTTCCATGAATCAACTCAACATATGTCATATCTCCAAGTAGTAACACAAAATCATTCACACCATATCATATGTGAAAACACCATAGTCATCACATTATGATCTTTCACATCATCATCAAGAACTGCATGATATTTCCACAAGGACCTTCAATATATCAACCATATATCATCACTAGGGAACATACCACATCTGATGAGCATCAACCATGATAATAAACATATGTGAGTATCAACCTATCATCATAAGGTATGAACTCATCATCTTATGTGGTTAAGTAAGCCATGTCTTAAAAAATCCATGTCTTCAAATAGTTATGTCTTCATGTGACCTGTAATAACACCATTCCCTTGGCCAACCAACAATATTCAACTTAAGTAATCATCCATGTATCCATCAAAGAGATATCAATATGTATCTAGAAAACCATGAGCTCATGGTCATTTGTCAAGATTTCTTGATATCATCAACAACAACAATCCTCAACCGTGTGAGAGCCAAGTTCTATAGGAATCTTGTATCATAACTGCACCATATGAACTTTATGCATCTTTGAAGGCATGATGACAGCAGCATAGAAGAAATGAGTGGCTCATCATCAATTAATGAAGTTGTGTACTCAATATTTGTACTTCTCCTTGTCCTTATGAAGATCACCATGTAAGCAACATATATGTACTATATACATCATCAAAAATTCATCCACAGTCATCCATAAATTTGATCTGAATAACAACTATGTAACCCCAATCAATACAAGTATCATCTGAGATTTCATCATGGGAAACTTACAACCGTCACATAGCAAGATGTATCAATTTAAACACTTTAGCTACATAAGCATCATCATCATTAAAAAGACTTATAAACATAATGCCAACAATGCTTTGTTAGAAGCATAGCATGTTCTCCCCATGAACCTGTTCCACCTGTTCACTGTCCGACCTGATCATTGCATATATCACTAAGAAGTATCAAGGCATCATCATCAATCTGATATACATCAAGTTATCAACAACTTGTTAGGATAAAAAAACTTCTAAATAATATCCACAGACTGTAGTCATCTACAACAAAAAAGATAACTAATAATTGTGTGAATCATATCACATCAGTTTTTTTGAGACTGTCCCACAACATTTTTCTCAAACTACATATACGCGACTGTGCAGCTTTGAACTCATGTATATATGTGACTTGTCTTCATGAAACTTGCGTATGAGATTTAGAACATTGAAGTTTCCTACTTTTGGATTCTTCGAAGTCTGTCATGTCTGTACACTATGCCATGCCACATTTTTCTGACTGTACTTCCTTCTTCTTCCATATCTTCGAGTGTGATGATGTTTTCTCCTATTGATATGGTGCCTGATATTTTCTACTGCATTCCTTTGCTATTTTTCCAATATTTTTACATGCATAACATCTTACATGTTTCATATTTGTTCTATAGCATTCAATGGCTTTGTGACCAAACATATTTAAAGAAAAACAATATCCCTTAAAGTACCTGCAAGCTGATGATATTTCTGTGTGATGGTCTTGAACCATTCTACTTCCGCATCTTGCTGCAGCATGTCCAAGATTATGACATATAAAATATTCAACATTATTCATTTGAGGAAATAACCGACTATCATTTCCATGGTTAGGAGTAAAATATTTTCTTTGACGAATTTATTTCCTTGGTTGTTGATGGGATTGACCTCTCATCTCCTTGTTGAGCATTTCAGATTTTGCATTAGAGTTCCTTGCCTCACTTTGTGAGCTAGATTCACCTTCAACAGATTCATGAAAAACAAGACCAGTTTTGATGGCAGTAGACCTTTGACTACTGAGAATATCATCCAAAATCTTATTATTATCTTGAAATCGTAAAATCTTATCCTTTTCTCCTAATTTACCTTTTAGGATATTTACCTCAACCTGATATTGCTCTTCTTTTTCAAGATACTTCTTCTTCATGATTTCTTCAACTTTTCTTCCTTCTTCCACTTGTTGCCTTAATTCGAGAACTTTGTTTTCTTGTTTTTCAAGAGCTTAGGGTAGTTATTCATTCTTCTTATTTGATTTTTCAAGATCTTATTTTAGAGAGAGGATCTTATCTTCAAGACTTTCATAGTAACTGGATCTATCCTTGTGTTTCTTGATTGTTGTGCTCCTTTTATTTACTTCATTTCTTAATGATGTCACTTCATCTTACATCTTTTGACATTGATCTTCCTTTTCCTTGTACTGCTTCCTTACTTTGATTCCTTGCTCTTTTAGTTTGGTAGCTTCTTCTTTGAAGGCACACTCCCTTTTGTCCAATAGATCTTGTTGATCTCTAATTTTGTCTGTGAACCTTTTAAATTCTGCCTCTATTTGATATCTTTCTCTTTCACCCATAAGATAAAATTCAGTTTTTTTGCTATCACTTTCATCGTCTTCAAATGGACAGAGAAATGCATCACCAGAGGATAATGAATTCATACCTGATAGATCTTTTACTTGTTCATCTTCATTCTAAGGTGATTATGAATCTGAAGAGTTACTTCCACATAATCCCCAGTCAACTCTCCCACTGTCATAGTTCCTTTGAGATGTCATCTTCTTCTGAGACGCTTTCTTCTTTAGCTTCTTTCCCATTATTCTATGGATCTCCTTCAAGTGATCAAGCCTTCTACCAAAGGATCTTCTCTGATACCAATTGTTGGAAATAATACTGAGAGCAGGGAGGGTGAATCAGTATTAGTCAAATCAATAATCTTTTTCTTTTCATACTCAAATTCATATATGCTACTTGAGTGAAGGTAGCACGCGTGTACACACAACTGTGTTTAAGGAAACACGTGTATATCTAGAAAACTAATGAGTTCAGTTAATTTATCATATGTTGATCTTTAATCTGTGCATCAATACTTTATTAAACATTAAACAGTAACCATGTGCAGTTAATAATAGAATGAACCATCACACATAAGCAACACACATGAACACCAAGATTTAAGGTGGAAACCCAATGTGGGTGAAAACCACCTACTGCTCTCATCTCTGTCTTCTTTTAATAATAAGAAAATTTGTTTACAACATTGTACCAGTGAAAACTCATACTAGTACGCAGGCTTCTACCTGCAGAAGGTTACTACCTTCTCTTGTTCTCCAGCTTCTACTAGAAGGGACCTACAACACCCTAGCTCTTATACTAGCTGATATGTTTACTAGTACATAAGCTCCTACCTACAGAAGGCTACAACCTTCTCTCTTCCTAGAGGTGCCATGTTTCATAAATTTTTAGACTAGATACTCCTGGAACAAAACACCATAATCTGAAGGCCACGTTTCATCCAATTTTCATACTGGACCCATCAACATTGAAGCTCAAAATCAATCACCACTGTAATACAACCATCAACTATATCTGCATCAACTAATCACTAAAACTTAATCATTACCTTCTGAATCAACCAAAGTCAATCAATCACTGACAACCTTTGAACCTCTAACACAACTGAATCAACCATTCATTCATACTTTAATCAACTTCAACAAATCAACTGGAACAGAGAGATCACTATAACCGATACACAAATTTGCACCCAGAACACTGCATCATCATTCAGAACCAGTTGTAACCTCAAAACCATGCATCAGAGTGTATACACAACTTGGAAGAGCTTAACTAGCGGGTATACACAACTTCATCAAAGCTTCGATGCACTTCCCGACTTCAGACATACCCAGATCATCACATATAGAGGATAATACATGTGTTAGCAACCAGATCTAGCCCATCAGATCACATAATGATAAGTCATTATGATCCTGATCCATTATTAGTTCTCATCCATCATCACTGAAGCAAATCACAATCAATCAATCTGAACATTGTTACTAGAATGCAGCCACCGGAACAGAAAGCAAAACCCATAACTCTGCATCAACAACCATAACCAATTGTAACTTCAAACATCATAGTTCATAAGGTATATGCTGCTTTGATGTGTCGAACCTGCATGTATATGAACTTTTAGCGAATACAACCACCGTATACATCTGTAAATATTAATTCATAATTTTGCAGCTATTCCAGACTTCAGTTATACTTAGATCACAACATTTATAGAATAAAACATGCGTCAGTATTCAGAGGTAGATTATACATGATCAAACCATATAAATATATTTCATTTCAAGTCTTAAGATCCTAGTCCATCATTAGATATTATCCTCCATCAACCGCTAAGGTTCCTCCTTGGTTCAGATCAAGCAGAGCATCATAAACCCATAACCTGCATACTGGATCTCATACTTCATCAAATATTCAAAGCTTGTCCATTTAGGCCTAATGAGGTTCTCCTCCTTATATAGTTTTAGGCCTTTCTCAATACCATGGACCAAAACCACTTAGGACCAATACCTTGGACCAAATACCTAAGGTCAATACCTCAGACCAAATACCATCAATCAAAATACCATGGACCAAATACTTCGGACCAAAAACTTAGTTTTCCAAGGTATAGAGGCTTTTCCTTCTATGAAAGTGCATTTGTACGTATGCACGACTTGTATACAGTGAACCTATGTGTATACACAACTTGGTTAATGGTGAACCTATGTATACCACCCTTTCTTCATTTTGTGAAGACTGATATGTAATTCTTTGTTGTTTACCTGCTATACTGTGATCTTTCATCTGAGTGAGTTGCCCTCTGAACTGATTCATTGAAGTTGCCCTGCATCTCATCACATCTATAAACACTACTGTCATGCATTCTGTCACATCTGATATCTCTTTTGTAGATTCATCTAGTTATCATATACAAGTGAGTTGTTCTACTACAAGTGGGTTTCCATCAAGTACAACACATACATCATAATGCCAACAAATATTTAGGCCTTCTAATGTACCCCGTTGTAAAGTTTCCTTAATGGATTTGTCCAATCATTTTACCATAAGTATGAAGAGGAAAGGAGACAGGGTATCACCTTCCCTGATGCCTCATGAGGGTTTGAAAGTGACAGATGGACAACCATTAACAATAATAGAGAAGAAGGCCATGGATACAAGATACATGACCCATCAAGTCCTACGGACACAGTAGCCAAAGGCTAAGAGAATTTTTTCCATGTAGCCCCAATTTAATTTGTCAAAGGATTTGGAGAGTCCAAGATTTAATAACATGCTAGGCCTCTTCAAGATTTTGAGGAAGTTGATGACTTCGTGAGCTAGGATGATACCATTAAGAATTTTCCTTCCTTCCACATAACAAGTTTTCTGAGGGAAGATGACGATAGGGAGGATTGCTTTAAGGCAGTTAGCAATCAATTTTGAAATGAGTTTGTAAATAACATTGCAATGTGCAATAGGTCAAAACTTAACTGTGGAAGTTGTGTTGTCCTCCTTTGGCACCAGAGAAAGAAAATCGGAAATGAAATCTGATAGGATGCATGTGTGGACTCTTGAATCTTATATGATTTCTAGGATTTTAGTATGAAGAAAGTTCCAACGGTGCTTGAAGAAGGAGATAGCGGAGCCATCAGAACTCAAGGATTTCCATCATCTATTTGATGAATAACTTCACTGACATCTATGACACTAATGTGTCTGATAAGAGTTGTATTGTGAATTTCTATGAACAATTTGGGAATCTATGTCATGATATTATTGATGGCTTCCTTCAATTGAGGTTGAGAGTTGAAAAGCAGGTCCGAGTAGTAGTTTACTAGGGCGTCTTCTAGATCCTCTTTTTTCTCTAGTATTTCCCCATTATTAGTGAAAAGAGATGTGATACAACTGTGGGAGCGGTGTTGTATAGTGGAGCGATGGAAAAATGAGGTATTGCACTCCCCCTCATTTAGCTGATTGATCCAAGATTTTGTTTCAAATAGATATCCTCTTGCGTATATTGATCCTCCATTTTGTGCTGAGAGAAGCTTCTTTGTCCTCGATTTCATTCATTTAGCAATTGATTATGATTTCCTATTGGAGAGAAGCCATTTCCTTTTTCAGAGCTTTTTTATCTTGGAATATATTTCCAAATTCCTCTTTGTTCTATTGTTTAAGGAGAATTATGATTTGTTTGAGATTTCGTTGAAAGATAAACACTTTTTATCCTTTTATGTCACTCATGCTTTGCCACCACTCCTTAATTTTGCAAATGATATTGGTATTTCTGAGCCAAAATTTCTTTAACATGAATGGAAGTTTGAGGGGTTTACCAAATGTTCACCATGAGAGGAAGATAGGCTAGTGGTCAAAGCCCGCTAAGGGGAGGATCTTCATCGAAAGTTCATTACCACAGGTGAGTAAATGATTTGATGCCAGGAAATGATCAAGTCAAGAGGATATCTATGCCAACCCACCCCATATGTTGTTCCAAGTAAAGATCCAGTTGGTGGTTTTCATTTCCACCATGTCTGCTTCCTCAATGAAATTTTGTAGATCCTACAATTTAGGCTCTAGGAGTTGTATTCCTCTTTTATTTTTTCCCAATGAGGTGAACATATTAAAGTCTTCCCCTATATTCCATTTGTGGATATCCACCTTTGATTGGACGGAATAGATATACCTGAGAATTTCTTGTTTCCTTGTACGTGTCTGAGGCCCATACATGTTGGAGAGATAACCATGCATATCTGAGCCTAACAAGTGAAAAGAGATAGAAAAAATAGAATTTTCTTGAGACATTCTTTCTATATTGACCTGAGTAGGATTCCAAGAAAATTGATTTATGCCTCTTTTCTTGAATTATTTACTACTTCCCCTCCCTCCCCCCCCGGCTATTTAGTGATGATGGTTTGAACAACCATTGTGAGGCTCTAGCATTTTGTAGTGCTACAACTAGGAGATTGATCTACTTAGGGGAATGGTGTTCATTTAATTTTGTGAGAATTCATCCTCTATGGCCATTAGATATAACCCTTCTATGTTAGGAAGCACATCTTCCTCTGTCATGAGGGTATCCTTTGGCAACTGTGGATATGGTTGTGGCCCCAGTTGGGGTAGATTTAGCTTCGTCATTCCTATACTCTTCCATAAGTTTTTTGTTGGGCTCATATGGGGGGTTTCTAAGATGATCTCCTGCTTTGGGTTACTTGGTTCTTATGATAGGTCACATAACACTTCAAAGTTGTTTCCTATTTCCTCTCTTTTGCGAGCAGATGGGGTTGTAGTCTTTTTGTTGTGGCGATTTTTCGAGGAGATTTGTGTGAATACATCTCTAACCATTGTTTTTGAATATTTTGGATCCTTCTTAAGTTCATTGAGAGGTATTCACGAAATAGATGTCCATGATTTTGACATTTTCTATAGTAAAATGGGATGTGCTTGTCATCCAATATTTGAAACCAGTATCTATCTTTGAATTCAAAAGCTATAGCTATAGGGAGAGAGTCTGATATGTTCATGTAGATGCAAATCTTTGCATATGAGATGTAGATGTCATGCTTCGTTTTTCTTGAGAGGCATACAAACAATCCAAGCTTTTTGTTGATGTATTGCAGGGTTTCCAAGTCCCAATATTTTTATGCTAGGGACTACATGTGCATCTAGAAAGGGGCCCAAGCGAAATATTCCTTATTTGGGTTTAAAAACTCCACCAATTGTCACATATATAACCTTTTAGAGTTTGAGAAGTATGATCCTCTGCCGACAACAACCTTATGGTCCTTTAGATGGGATAAGATCATCATAAAGAAACCCTTTGAGCCTAATTTTCCGTCATAGCAAACTTTTCGTTTCCAACGCTATGCGATTGAGTTGAGAAGAGCTTTTTTCCTTGGCAGAATCCACTAAACTTGCATATTAGGGAATGGTCCTTCATGAATTAGATGTTTTCGTTCAATTTGGTTGGGAGGATGTGAATCCTCAAGATTTCAATAGATTTACCTATGCATGTACTCATATTATTCTGAGCTTAGGATGGGCACAGTTCCTGGCTGATGGTTTTTACTTAGCCGGATACGATGGCATGAACGTTATTTTTTGTAGGAGTCAAGTTTTACACAAAGGGTACAAGTTTCTGATTACTTTGAGGGGCCTAAAGTCCCTTCCCCTGAGGACACCATTACATAGGATGCAAGGTGGGAATGTGAGAAGGGTTAGAGATAAAGGAAGGTACATTTTGTAAGATGCATAAAGCGTCAGACATGAGCTTGTTTTGCAGTTGTAGAGTAGAGGTTGCAGAGAAAAAAAAAAATCTCATGTCCTTTATCTCCTTTAAATCAAATGGATTAATTAAAAGAATTTCATATGAACATGAGTAATGGTATTTTTTTGCATATGTGATATTAGTAAGCCATTGTATTGGCCCATTGTATTATAACAAGCCTCTTTAAGTGTAAAGAATCTCCATGATAAAGTGGGTATTTTTGGTTTGTGGTATTAATAAGCCATGATATTTTCCCATTGCATTGTAACAGCTTTGTTTACACCTTATGAATTTATATGATAAAGTGGGGTTGATATCTGAACATGAATTATGTTTTTTTGACATGTCGTATTAGCAAGTCATGTTATTGGCCCATGATATTGTAACAAGCCTCTTTAAGGTTGAGAATCATCTCCATGATAAAGTGGAGTGAATTTCAAACGTTAAATCATGTTACACATTTTTTTAAATATGATGCAGGTGCATCAGACATAGGTTAAGTGTTCACTTCAGGAGTTAGTTTAGAAAGCTAAGATTTAATTAATTAATGTATTTTTCTAATAGTTTTAATATAGAATGATGATTATTGTAAATAGGAGAAGATTCGAGAGTATTATGGAAGGTTTGAGAGGATTATGGATTAGTTAGCTCTTTTCTATGGATAAGAGATTGGATGAGAGATTTTAGGGATCAAAAGAGATATTTTTGGAGTTATTTTAGGGATCTAGAACCTACATTTGGTTCTAATCCATTTGTATAAATTGAGGAGAGACTATGAGGCATTTATGATGTAGAAGAGTGTGAATGAGTGTGAGGAATGAGAGGCCAATCATTGGGCCATGATTTACTCTGTAATTATTTTGTTTTATTAGTTAATTAATTCTAAGTTTATGTACCTACCTACTGTGTTTGGCTTTTGGTTTGATCTGTGTGTTTGATCCTATGTTATTTGATTCTATGTTATTTGGCTCACATAAGTCAAATATTCAAAATACATATTCTATTTATTAAGACATAGAATAAGATAAAGGTATGTTTGGTAGAACTGTTCGAAATACTCTTCAAATGTTCCCAAGTGAAAATGTTAGTCTTGAATTGTGGCAGGCGTGAGTTTTTGTTATTATATCTACTTCATATGAAACCATTCATTTAATGGATAAATTTTCATAAATGAAAATTTTCATGGTTATAAAGCACATTACTTTAAACTCATAAGTGGATATTAAATAAGATAAAAGTAAATAGTAAAAGTAAAAGTGTTGTATTAAAGGTGAAAGCAAATGGTAAAGGTAAAGGTGAAAGTAAATAGTAGAGGTAAACGTGAAAATGGTAGAGGTAAATTGATGTTATAGAGCATGGTGGTTTTTATGAAGATAGAGGATAAGTGGTTAAGGAATAAGAAAATCATATGGCTACAATAAATGTTGAATGATAAATAGTGAGTTGCACACAGTTTTGAGTGGGTGATATATGGTTTCATAAAACCATGTGTGAAATGGTATATGCAAAAATGGTGAAAAAGTTCATGAAAATTATTATTATAGTGGTTCCTTTGTGCAAAGAGAATGAATGCTTAGAAATATAATAAGTGTTTTTTATTATATATTTGAGTTAAACATCATAGTATTATTAGTGATATGTGATGAGACTTTATAAGTTTGTCATGATGAATCCTGTGTAATGATGAGTGTGAATTCAAGAGAGTGTAGTGAAGTCAATATGTTAATCTTGAATTTGATCCAAAGTCAAAGCTTATTGAATGTAATTGGTGCATGATCTGTGGAACTCGACACCCAAAGTCTCGTCATTGTAAAAATAATTTTAAGGAATATTGCAATACAAAGGAGTGCTCAGAAATAAGGTTCAAGTGAAGTGAACCATTGGCCAAGTTCACAGGAGACAACTTGGATAAGTGATTCATTTGTAGGTTACATTGAACAAGGTGAAGTTTACAAAATAAGATGAAGATGGATCGAGAGAAATTTCATAGCCATAGCATAGCAGTTAACATTGTTGATGAAGAGAAAGAGATCATGGAATTGAAGGCATGACTTTACATATTAATGGAGTTATTACAAAGACAGAGACATGGATGGGTAATAAAGGAAACAGTTAAATGGCCAATCCAACAATTGATGGAAAGAAGATAGAAGTGTAAACTGAAATCTTTAGAAGAAGAGAAACCATAGCAAGGATCATTGCTTGGTGACAACGATGATGAAATCAACGTGGGTTTAATTCCCACAGATGGTGGTACAGATGGTTCAGAAGACCAGCTTGAAGACCTGAAGACATATTCATATGTCAAACCTCATGTTTTTAAATCTAACCATTGGTGTGTGGATGTAGGATATGTTGTTGAACAATAAATTGATACATAAATGAAGCAAGTTGTTGATGAATCAAAAAATGATGGGCCAAATTTCAACATGAGAGATATTGCAGTAGAACTAAATTCCTTAGAAGAATGGTTGGACATTCCAAAGCTAGATTATGACACAAAGAAAATTATGATGAAATACAACATGCCTTGAACAATTTTAGCTATGGATACACCAGGGGGTGCCTTGAACAATTTCTGGAAGTGAGAATTGCGTAGATGGACCAATTGGTGAAAGGAGGAGGCAAATTGTTCATCTTCAGTGGGCATTTTCCAAATAGTATTGTTGGCCCTTCTCCCCTTGGAAAAATTATGAAAGAATTTGGTATTATCACCCCTAGCCTTTAACCATATAGCATGGCTTCTGAGTCATCAATTTCCTCATGCTCTTTAAGAATCTTGGATCTTTGTGACTCTAAGTCAGTGAGGTGAGATTTTGCATCATCTAATATGAATCCTTTACCTTGCTCATCTAGTAGATCCACCATCTTGTCTTCTATGGTTGTGAGGGAAATATCATCCTAATCTCTTTTTTCCTTGGCCCATTTAATAGTTAGACTCTTGATATCGAGTAAATTTTGACAGAAGCCTTTAGCTATGGATCTCCTCTTAGATGGTGGATGAGTGTGCCAGTAATCCCGTGACCAATCTGGTGTAATCAAGGTTCAACAAACATGAGGAGTTGAATTTAAAGGGAGCCCTTGGCTTTGAAAAGGGTCCATACAGTTCAAGGTAGATAGGAGAATGGTCAAAGATTCCACCCACTAACAATAATTTAATAGAGCTCGAATCAAATGTTCCTTGACGAGAAATTGATCCAAATGCCTAACTAAGGTAGCATCTCAGGTTCTTCTATTACACCAAGTTGGTTGCATCTTGTGCAAGGGTATATCGATCAATTGGTGTTGCTCCATGAGGTGTGACATGGAATCTAAAAGTGGATCTATCTAGGCATTATAGCCCCAGGATTCCCTATAACCAATATAGTAATTCAAATCCCCTCCTAGAATGAGATTGTTCGAATTTACAAGGGATAAATTGAGAAAATGAGTCCAGAATTTATCTCGGTTTAGATAGGGAGCATAAATATTTAAGATTTTGATCTCCATCCTTAATTTATAGGAATATATGTCCATTCCAATAAACCTAGCTCCACCCCAAGTGCTGATAATCTTAATAGTATGTGGATTGATGCCTAAGGCAATGCCTCCAGATCTGCCAATGCCATCATGTGCCTGGAATGTCCAACCCTACTTCAGTTTTTGTAGCATAGGAATCACCTAGTCAACATTAGTGAGGGTTTCCTGTAGATATATGATGTCAGTGGGCTCAAAATCCAATAACCTTCTGAGGGAAGATTTTTTAGCAAGGCTCGCCAGACCCCTACAATTAAAAGATTGCCATTTCATGATGGTAACCAGTTAGGGGTGTTTAATGCTCTAATAACCCTGTCAAGTGTGAATTTCCTACCCAATGCCACATCCACCCCATCCTGGATGATAGCCTTGGAGATGTTTGAGTGTCTGCCTCTGGAGGACTTAGTGATTTTGGAGGAGAAATCAATCCAATCCCAAATATTTTGGGTGGATGTGAAACCCTAGACCGGAGGTTGTATGAGTAGGAATGACCAGAGGTAGGAATCTCTGGGTAGGGATTGCTATCCAATTCAAGTATGGAGGGTGGAGTGGTGGAAATAATTGGAGAGTGCAAGCCCAATGGGCATGAAAGAGGGGACACCGAAATTCCAAGGATGGATGCAAATGGAGCTTGATGCTGCATAATAGAGAAAGAAGAAATAAAAGGAGATGTAGAGTAAAGAGGTAAAAATGTACCCAATGATCGAGCAGTCACGACAGTAACATAGGATCTCATCATAGGTGGAGAGAGAGGCCTAAGAGCAGTTGATACCAAGATCTGTGCATCTCTGCAAGATATGTGACTCGGTCCCAGAGATCGAGAAGTCGGTTCATCAGCAGATGTTGGCTCACCTCGAGCCGCTGCCGCCGAAACTTTGGTGGGGGAAACAACAGGATTTACCAGATGACATTCTTTTTAAAGATGACCTACCTTATGACACCTCCAGCATCGAAAAGGCATGCTTTCATAGTCTGGGAGCTGAATGTGAGTGAATCTTCACTAGTGCAGTGCGATTTGTTCCTCCAATCCCTCTCTAATGTCTAAATAAACCAATATACATGCCATGGATTTGTTGTCAGTTGATTCATAAGACTTGTCAAAATCAAGATAGGTCCCAAGTTCATTCCCAATGCACATAAAAACATCCTCAGACCAAAAATGAAGGGGGGGGACCCAGTAGCCTGTGTTATCACCCCAAAAAACTCTCCTAGGTTGTAGCTCGGAGATGCTCGAGACATTACTAATTCAACTTAATGTTGCATATGGATGAATGGAAGGAATGATGCTTGTTCAAGCCAGATAACCACTCCTACTTTGCTTGACTCCAGATATGCATGAACACCCCCAGACTACAAGGCTTTAAACCACCAATTACTCATAGTTTAAGGATTGGGTGAATATGGAGAATACTGACCACACCAGCAGATGCACAAGACCTTGTGATGGCCGGCTAAAACCAGTAAATAGGTCTGCAAATATAATTCCCTAATGCACAGACAAGATGACAGCTCTCTAGCATTAAGCAAAAAGAAACTTGAATAACACATTCACTGATACATACAAGATTCTAACAGAGAGGTAGGATGAAAGCTCCTCTAATGCTAAACATCAAGAGTTCAGGAAAACTACATAACAAGCACAGCCTAGAACATAATAGGAATGGAAAGTGAGCAACTAACAACAAAAGAAGCTTGTATTAGTTTAAAATGAAGATGAGATGCTGCAAGTATCAAAGTAGTCATAGTCTCTAGAAGTTGAACCTTACATCAAAATAACAACCATCAACCCTGATTACATCTGGTTTCTGGGTATATATAGAGTTCATTACAAAGTCACTCGGCCATTCTAGGTATGGAGGGGACATAAATGACCACCAACTACTTTATCTGCCTGATGGAGTCCCTGGTGTAATTTGCCTACTTCGGTGAACAAATCTAATCTTCTCAGGTGCTCCGTTGTCCTCTTGGGCAGGTGGAGTGTCGTATAGGATGGAATTCCATAACTGTTAAATGCATTCACCTGCTCAGGCTCTGTCCTTTTCCTCTTGGCCATACTATTTGTTGGACGTGGTTGCTGAGGAGAAAATGCACTGTGTAATGGTAACTGGTCACCTTCGTCCTCCGGGTGCACGGAACGATCAAGGGTCACATACTGCATGGCAAACGGACGGGTTGGATGACGAAGGAAGATCAGTCATAAGATCTAGAAAATGGACAGCTGGGATTGTTTGCTGGAGGGTATCGGGAGATATGGGAGCGGGATGATCGTGGGCCGTTGGATCTCGGGCAAACAAATCCAATGGCTATCGGACGGAGGAGACGTGCGGGAGTTAACGAGTGGGAAAAGCAGTTTCAGCGGTAGGCAGTATTGATCGCACCACTTTCGAATGATGGGTGGTAAAGGTACAATGACGTGTGATACCATTCACAGGGCGACGCATGCCGGCGAAAAATGCCCTCCATCACAAGCTATCGATCTGTCACTTCACAGGTGCAGTGAGAGTGAACGACGTTCGATCGTGATGGAGATTATTAGATGGTGGGGAATCAATCGAGCGGGTTTTTCATCGGATGCAGCCGGGGACCATTGGATCAGGATGCAATGATCGATGGCTATGATTAAAAGGCGACTATGGGTTACGGAGGCACGGGATCATGTGGAGGCAGTGTTATGGGGCTCTAAAATTAGCGCTTTGGGGCTTGAAGAAACATGGGCTTATGCTGAGTTTTGGAGGAAAAACAGAGATAGCGGGGTTAAGGGAGAGTAAGTGGAATGAAGGAGAAGAAGGAAGATGACTGTTGCGAGTTCTCTTTTGAGCATAAACACATGGCCAAGCTTTTATTTGGCCCTCCAAATGTCAAGATATGTAGCAGAGCTAACGCTGGCTCCTTCTGGGGATGAGATCCTCCATGTGAGGTCTCAAGAACTACAGACCAATGCTTTTCATGTGAAAACCAAATTAGCAAAATTTCCTAATGTTCCATTGGGCATGGAGTCTAACTGAGCCTACACTAAAAACCGATAAAATAACATATTTACAACCTTAAGGCCAGAAGACCTTAAGCAACATAAATTTTCAAAAACCACCCATTAACTGGGCCATCAAAAATTGTTCTCCCTCCCATACATTGTTGTATGAATGTATTTTTCCCTTGGATCTGAGAGATGATAAAAGGTCCTGTCCAGAAAGCATCAAACTTCCCATAGTTGCCTTTCTTCTCTTTCAGTGAGTCCCACTTCAGAACCAGATCTCCAACCTTAAAACTGTCTACTTTTGTCCTTCTATCAAAGGCTTCCTTGATCTTCTTCTGATGTGCCACAAACCTTTCAACCAGTTGTTCCCTGATTTGATGTACCTCTGCTAAATCAGTGATTCTTTTTTCCATGTCTTCTTCCTCATTCTGCTCTTCTTGTAGGAACTTTGCCAGAGGGAGGGTTAACTGAATTTGGAACACAACCTTAGTGCCATATACCAGCTTGAATGGGGAATTCCCTGTGGATTTCTCAGTGGTCATTCTGTCAGCCCACAGTGCATACCTAAGCTTAGAATCCCAATTCTTTTTGTTGTCTTCTAGAATCTTTTTAATCATCCTTATTAGGCTTTTGTTGGAAGATTCTACTAGACCAGTGCCTTGAGGGTAATATGAGGTGGAATGAACCAGCTTAATGCCCATTGTATCACACATGTCCACCAATTCTTTTGCCCTTAAGGCTGCTACATTATCTGTGATTATTTTATGTGGACACCCAAATCTGGTGAAGATATTCTCTGTCAAGAACCTCATGACCACATTATGATCAACCTTCCTGGAAGGGATTGCTTCAATCCACTTAGTGAGGTAATCAGTGGCCACTGAAATGTGGATTGATTTCTCCAATGAAATCCAAGCCCCACTGCTGAAGAGAGCCACTAGCATGTATGGGTTTTAAGGGTAGGGACTTCAATTGCTGCTTCCCTTCAAATATTTGGCACCTATCACAAGATTTAACAAATGATAGGACATCGGCAAACAAGGTGGGCCAATAGTACCCAGCTCTGAGAATCTTGTGAGCTGTAGTTTTCCAATAATGGTGTCCTCCACACATGCTAGAATGAAACTACTGCATAACCTCCATTGATTGTTCTTTGTCCAGACACCTCAAAAGAATTCCAAAGGGGTCCCTCCAGTAGAGCAGATTTTCATGAATGCAATATCTTGCTGCCCTGAGCTTAATAGTTCTAGCTTGGCTTGAACTAATACCTGGAGGAACTTCTAGCTTCAACAAAAATTGAACTGTTCCAAAGTACCAATTACAAGAAGCTATGTTTTCTGCCAATGACTGATTTTTTTCTGGTTCAACTGTTTCTTCTGCTACCTGGCCATCTGCTAAAATTGTGCCTATGAGATTTATGTCCAACATTTTGCAATTTTCTTCAGCCATTAGTCTGGCAAGGCCCTAACTTCTGACAAGCTTGGTGGGCTTCAATTCTATGTTAAATTCAATAAGCCTTGCAATCCATTTACCCCTTCTTCCATCAACATCAGGTTGTGTTAGAACATTTTTTATTGAAGTAGAAGGTACATACGCAATTATCTTGGAATGCAGAATGTAAATTCTGAATGGTTTCAAAGCCTTGATGAGAGCATATGCTTGTTTCTCGATGATATCATACCTCAGCATAGCATCCGTCAAGGTTTTGCTGAAGAATTCCACTGGATGCTATGAGCCTTCTTCATCTGCTTGCATTAAAACTGCTGCAAGGGTGTCATTTGAGGCAAATGAAAATATATGGAACTCCTTGTTGTAATCCGAACTAATTAAAGTAGGAGCTTCCATAATAGATTTCTTAATGGACTCAAAGGATCCTCTTGCTGCATCAGTCCATTTGATCTCTGACCCCTTTTTCAACATGGAGATAATATGCTTCACAAGTTCTGCAAAATTTGGGATAAACCTCCTCACAAAATTTATTTTTCCCATAAAGGACTGGATATCTTTCTTTGATCTTAGGACAGACAAGGTCTATATTTCTCTTACTCTTTCTGGGTTGAACACCTACAGCAGAAACAACATGTCCTAACATCTTTCCTTCCTCTAAAGCAAACTGTGACTTTTTAGGATTGACTGAAATCCCAAACTTTCTGCACTTTAGGAACACCTTCTTTAAATGTTGCGAATGGTCCTAATGGCTACTGGAGTATACTGTTATATCATCAAGGTAGATAAGGACAAACTTATCCTTCTCTCCCACAAATGCTATATCCATAGCCCTCTGAAAGGTAGCTCCAACATTCATCAGTCCAAAAGGCATCTTTGAATACATAAAGGTGCCCCAAGGAGTGGTGAATGCAGTCTTCTCTTGGTCATTTGGATGTACAACAACCTAGTTGTACCCTGAAAATCCATCCAGGAAAGACATCACTTTAGCTCTTGAGACCTTTTGCAGCAAATTCTCCATCTTGGGTAGAGGGTAATTGTCTTTTTTAAAGCATTTGTTTAAGTTTCTGAAATCAACACAGAGTCTGATTTTTCCACTTTTCTTCCTCACCACCACGAGGTTGGCTACCCACTTTGAATATCTGAGAGGGACTATGATTTTGGCAGCCAATAACTTCTTGATTTCTTTATCAATCCGAGGGAGGAGCAAGGGATTTATTGGTCTCAGAATCTACTTGAAAGGGATGGTGTCTTTCTCTAAAGGAATTTTATGCTGGATGATCTTTTTGTCATATGTTTTCAGGTCACTGTATTCCCAGGCAAAGACATCAGCAAATTGCTTCATTAAATTCCAATATTCAGCACTTTGGGTAGCAGATAAATGGGTGGACGAATTTATATATCTTGGATGATCTAGACTCCCTATATTATGCTTACAGACTGCAAATTGGTCTTCTTTTTGGGAAGCATTATAAGGCACATCATTTTGGTCAAACAACTTTTCTAAAGGAACTATACCCTTAGGTATATGATTGTTGGGAAGTTGGACAATTCTATCTCTACCAATTTTGTTTCTAAGCTAGGGCTGGGGCTTTCTTCCAGGGCCTCATTCTCTTGGTCAATTTGTGTTTCAGAGAATTCATCAATTACTTGCAGAAACCTATTCACTTCATCATCATCTTCAAAAACTTTTCAATGCTAGACATTATCAAGCAAGGATGGTCTATATTTCATCTGGACTTCATACACTAGTCTGGGAGGCATGGGAGGGATAAACATGCTAGCAGACACAGCAAGTGAATCAACAAGTTGATTTTTAACTCTGGGAATATATGAGATACAAAAATTATCAAAAGAATATTTGAGTCTCCATACCTCATTTCTACATGCTTTCAGCCTTGGGTGCTTTTCTTGAAAAGTTATGTTCACTTGCTGAATGATAAGATCAGCATCTCCAAACACCTTTATGCTTCTGTTTCCTCTATCTTTAGCTACATTAAGGCCCAATATCAGAGCCTCATACTATGCTACATTGTTTGTGACTTGGAAAGCCAGCTTAAAAGACAGATGTGTGCTTTCTTGTTGTGGGGATATTAGCACTACCACTACTCCTGCAGTCTCCCTGGAACATGCTCAATCAAAGAACATCTCCCAAACCTGACTTCCTTGCTCTTCCCCAGCCTGATTCACCGGTTTCTTAATCTACATTAAGGCCTTCTAAGACTCTTCAATTTGGAGAATACATGCTCCAAAGTTAGTATCCACTGCATAGATGAGGTGTTTTGACGGATTCTTCTCATCACTGATGATGTAGGCTAGCTATGCTTCTCTATATAATCTCCTTCTTTCTCCTCCAAATACTGGGACAGTGGCATAAGATAAATCATTCTATAGTGTCCCACCTAGTCTCTTAATCCATCCCTTGGACAGTAGCATGCCAAACTTAGGATGGACATCCGCTACCACAATGTCCATTACCATGCTCTTCATGGGAAGCTGAGTTAGGGTAATGGCCAAGTATTTGATTAATCCTAAGCATTTTACCTTTCTTGAATCAAATGAGAATAAATCATCATATGGTCTGGTGATGTCAAGGCCTAACTCTTCCATGATAGCTTTTGGCTTCAGATTGTGGCTAGCCCCGGTGTCTAGCAGGCAATTGTGGAGGATTTTGTCATGAATGGTCAAGGAGACATAAAATGATGGAGAATTATCATCAGCAAGTTTGGTCATCGGGCTAAGCACAACTGTAGGCTTATCATCTTGCAAATTGACATAGTCAGTGGAGGTTTGTGTGGCTTTTAACTCAATAGAATCAAGGATAGGCTTTTTGAAAACTTCACTCCTTGCCAGTTCTATCAGAGGCACAGATATTTTTAACTTTTGGACTTCTGATTCAAAGTTGAAAGGGGAAGGGGACTTGTCAGGACCTCTTACCTCTTGAGTTGTTTCTTTGAGGATGACTGGGTCAGTTGCTGGTCTTTTCTGTCTGGTATTCTGTTGCTCTATTGGGACAACAGCTTTTTGGGTAGGATCCCCCTTGACATTGTTTGCTCTTGACCTCAGATTATATCTTTTTTGTTCATCAGTCTGCAGAACAGCCTCTCTTTCCCACCTTTGATTGTTTTGGTCCTGCAGCAATGATTCTTCATAGGCAGCCAATGTAAAAAAGGAATCATTGCCTTTATCTTCCATGCAATGAATCTCGTCCTCGTCTTCAAACTGCTCCTCCTCCATGACTACATTTTGGAAAGGAGCCTTAAACTTTTTTTATTCATTTTCTTTTTTACCCCTCTAAATGATTTGCAATTGCTCATTTGCTCTTCTGAATGGATTTGGGTTTCTTAGAGCAAATGTGTTTGGAAGCCTTGTCTTTCTTGAGCTCTGCTCAAGCTTCAGCTTAGATATTTCAGTAGCCAATGACTCTATCATTTTAGTCATTTTCTCTAACTTAGGTTCTGAAGATGAAGCAGAGGAAGAAGAAGCCTCACTTCTTTGCCTCCTTCTATTAGCTTGACTTTTGAGTTTCTCTACAGCCATGATATTTGATTCTACCTCTAGGGTTGCATATTGCATTTTAGCTAGAGTAGCACATCTTCTTTCTCTCAATAGTAGGCAGAAATCAGAGTCAAAAGCACTGGCATAGGCAAGTTTGGCAGAGGTGGGGGTAGGCTTTACTTCAACTGGTATCTTACTATACATACGATTGAATCTTTTATTAAAATCAGGCAATGATCCCCCATTCTCCCTCTTCAGGTTTCCAAACTCGGTATGGTAATATAGCAAGTCTTTTTTATCTCCCGAGTGCTTCAAAAATGCATCATCTAAGGCTTCAATGTCAGCAATAGACCTAGGGACCAGTTCTCTAAACCATTTTCTAGCCTCTCCATCAAGGCTCTGGACAAACACTCTCATCCACACATCATCCTCACTGATATCTAGGTTATCAGCATAACTATAAAAAGATTCAAGGTTTTCTTCCGCTGTTACTCCCTCTGTACCAGTGAACTTAGGCATGTATTTCTGGTATTCTCCTGCAGGCATGGCATTCAAAGGAATGGGAAAGACCAAGAGTCCATACCTAGCAGCTATGATTCTTCCATCTTTGTGGGTGCTTGCTAGCCTGCCATGACTGGGGTAGGTGGAAGGATACTGGCAGATTGGATAGTAGGGAGCAGTGAAATAGCTAGCAGAGACAAAGGAATATGATGGACTGTATGGGAAGCTTTCTTTGGACTGAGATCCAAAGGGGAACTAAATGAACAAGGAGCTTTATGAATCTATGAGGGTATTTCTTCCCTAACAATACTAGGCTCTATACCTTCAAACTGTATATTCTCAGCGATAATCCTTTCCTGCAGAGATACATAAGATTTCTTAGGCTTACCTAATCCTAATACTCCTTTCTGTGATGTTTTCTTCTACTTAATAATCTTCTCAGGGTCAAGCACTGGGTCTGCTAGTGATTCTGAGGATTTCTCTAGGTATGCCTTACAACCTGAGCCAGAACTGTAACGTGGATTCGCCACTAGGTTGGTCCTACAATAGAGTTGCCAGATAGATGATTACAACCAGAAATGTGTCCAGACTTTGTCTATCATCAAAGTTGGAACTGTGTCATTCTCCCAGGGAAGCTAAGCTTCAATCTCATCTCCCCAACAACGGTGCCAATTAATGTTATCACCCCAAGAAACTCTCCTAGGTTGTAGCTCAGAGATGCTCGCGACATTACTAATTCAACTTAATGTTGCATATGGATGAATGGAAGGAATGATACTTGTTCAAGCCAGATAGCCACTCCTACTTTGCTTGACTCCAAACATGCGTGAACACCCCCAGACTACAAGGCTTTAGACCACCAATTACTCACAATTTAAAGATTGGGTGAATATGGAGAATACTGACCACACCAGTAGATGCATAAGACCTTGTGATGGCTGGCTACAACCAGTAAAGAGGTCTGCAAATCTAATTCCCTAATGCACAGACAGGATGACAACTCTCTAGCATTAAGTGAAAAGAAACCTGAATAACACATTCACTGATACATACAAGATTCTAGCATAGAGGTAGGATGATAGCTCCTCTAATGCTAAACATCAAGAGTTCAGGAAAACTGCATAACAGGCACAGCCTAGAACAGAATAGGAATGGAAAGTGGGCAATTAACAGCAAAAGAAGCTTCTATTAGCTGAAAATGAAGATGAGACGCTACAAGTATCAAAGTAGTCACAGTCTCCAGAAGTTGAATCTTACATCAAAATAACAACCATCAACCCTGATTACATCGGGTTTCTGGGTATATATAGATTTCATTACAAAGGCACTCGGCCATTCTAGGTATGGAGGGGTCATAATTGACCACCAACCGCTTTAACTTCCTGATGGATTCCCTAGTGCAATTTGCCTACTTCAGTGAACAAATCCGATCTTCTCAGGTGCTTTGCTGTCCTCTCGGGCAGGGGGAGTGTCATATAGGATGGAATTCCATAATTGTTAAATGCATTCACTTGCACAGGCTCTGTCCTTTTCCAACTCATCCATACTATTTGTTGGACGTGGTTGTTGAGGAGCAAATGCACCGTGTACTAGTAACTGGTCACTGGTGCACGGAATGATCAAGAGTCGCATACTGCATGGCAAACAGACGGGTTGGATGATGGAGGAAGATCAACCATAGGATCTAGAAAATAGACGACTGGGATTGTTTGGCATAGGGTATTGGGAGATATGGGAGTGCGATGATCATGGGCCGTTGGATCTCAGGTGGACAGATCCAATGGCTATCGGACGAAGGGGACGTGAAAGAGTTAACGGGCGGGAAAAGCAGTTTCAGCGGTAGGCGGTATTGATCGCATCGCTTTTGGATGATGGGTGGTAAAGGTACAAGGGTGCGCGATACCATTCAAAGGGCAACGTATGGTTGAAAAAACCACCCTCCATCGCAAGTTATTGTGCTGTCACTTCACGGGTGCAGGGAGAGCGAATGTCGTTCGATCGTGGTGGAGATTATCAGACGATGGGGAATCAATCGAGCGATTTTTTCATTGGATGCGGCTGGGGACCGTTGGATCAGGATGCGACGATCGATGGATATGATTGAAAGACGACTATTGGTTACGAAGGTGTGGGATCATGTGGAGGCGATGTTATGGGACTTTAAACTTAGTGCTTTGGGGCTTGAAGAAACAGGGGCTTATGCCGAGTTTTGGAGAAAAATAGAGATAGTGGGGTTAAGGGAGAGTAAGTGGAATGAAGGAGAAGAAGGAATATGACTGCTGCGAGTTCTCTTTTGAGCATAAACACATGGCCAAGCTTGTATTTGGCCCTCCAAATGTCAAGATATGTAGCAGAGCTAACAGCCTGACCCATATTGGTCCAGCACCCATTTTTTCACTCTCAGGGTCGAACAAAGGGCTCCAACGCTTGAGCAGAACAAGAGATATCTCAATATTTCAATAGTGTGATAGGACCCATGTGGTTTGATCCTCTCTCGAAAAACTCAGAGCGAACCATCCCCGAGCCAAAGTAGTAACAGTCAGGAGTTCCATGAGGATATGCCCCCAAATTTCCATGACCAGTTGGCGTAATCTGGCAACAGAGTAAGCATGTCCTCGAACCCTACCTACCAATACCTTATTGGCGATGTCCACCACCTCCCACCTAAGGACTCCAACACTGAAGTTGAGTTCCAATTTCTTGCAAGAGGCTTTAACACACTTATGTTTCTTATCTTTTCCGGTTCTAGGAGCAGTAGGGTGTTCCTGAAGAGGGTCTTGTGTGCCGAGTGCATGCCACTGAGATAGAGGGGTGTTGGAATGAGGGTTTACAGTGGGAGTGTCAAAACACCCAGATGGAGATGATGAGAGACAAGGAGTAGCCAAGGAATGTGGTGTGGGAGGTAAATCAGCCACATGCCGAGGAGAAGTGGAAATAGAGGCCTATCCATCTGTAGTAGGGTTAATGGAGGGGGGAGTTAGATGGGGGGATTCAAACATCACGGAGTCAAAAGTAGGGGATGGTGAGAAGCAGGAAACGAGATAATGTAGGGTAGTTAGTGAGAGGGGAGAGAAATCGAGACCTGACGACCTGATGGAGAAGTCGGCAAATGGAATGGGGTGATTGGAAGGACCCAGGTCAGAATGGATATGAGACAAACCCTGCAGTAATGGAGATTTTGTGCCCAAAGGTCCATTAACCGTCAACTCTGGCACAGACTTAGGGCTCATCCAGATGGATTCATCAGGGTTTGGATCCACTTAGTAGTCAACTGCATCGACATCCATTACCAACATAATGCAGACAATAACAGTGATAGCAAGAGATGGTAGGCATGCCAAGTGACAACGCAAATGGGAGAGGTTAGTCTGTTGACCATAGCGGTGAAACTGTTGATGCGAAGGGTGTGGGCAGCTACGGTGTCTGCAGCAGTTAAGGAGTGTAAACCCCTAACCCTTCTCAATCAGGGTTCTTGTGTTGCGTGTTCGCTCCATCCTCCCCACCTTAATATTAATTTTAAATTTTAATTTAAATATAATTTTAACATTAATTTTATATTAATATTTATTTTGAATAATAAGATATTATAATTAATTAATATGAATATGATATTAAAAATAACGTATGATATTATACTTATAAAAAAATATTTTAAATATTATTTGTTAATATTAATAATCTTAATATTCAAGTGCTAGTTCAAGTGGTAGAGGCCGTGGAAATGAAGTCTCACCAAACTAGAAGTCTTGGGTTCATATCTTGTGCTACCCTCCCCCGTAGCGGGGTGAATAATGGACATGTAAAAACAAGAATCTTAAATATTATTAATAATCATAAATATTAATAACATCATTATTTATGATATCAATATAATTATTAATAAGAATATAATAATAGTATACTATAATTATATTACATTGAATTATAAATAAACTAAATAATTTTGTATTGACATATAATAATAATTAATTTATCATATTATTCTTTTTTTATTATTATTATTATTATTTATTACCTTAATTTTTATTAATCTAATATTAATTTAATATTATATACTAATTAATTTATTATTATTATTAATTTTTAAATATTAATTTTAACATTAATTATTAATATTAATAACATTGAATAATCATGGTCCAGCTTGGTCAAACATTGAATTGTGACTAAGATTTTCTCAATATGGAAATCAGCCATGTTCAATCATTGTCAATTATGGTCAACCATGTTCAATCATTCTCAATTATGGTCAACCATGGTCAATCATGGTCAACCGTTGTCCAACATCACATTATGACAAAAATTGTCTAATATAAAAATCAACCATGGTCATCCAACCTCGACCATGGTCAACGATGGTCAATCATGCTCAACCAAGGTCAATCATGGTCAACCATGGTCAATAATCATGGTCACATTGTGATGAAGATTGTCTCTTTGTCCAATGTCAAATTATGATAATGATGGTCATCCATGGTCAACCATGGTCCAAATTTGCATTGTGATAAATATTTTCTCACTATGAAAATCAACCATGATCAACCATAGTCCAACATCGCATTGTGACAAAGATTGTCTCAATATGAAAATCACTCATGGTCAACCATGGTCCAATGCCGCATTGTGAAAAATATTGTGTCAATATGAAAATCAACCTTGGTCAACAATGGTCAACCGTGTTTATTTTAGGGTTTATATACCTTGCTTTATAATATTAAACCCTTGGGTTTAATATTATTCCCCTCATTTTATAATCCTTTTGGTTTTTAGTGTTAATCTCTTGTATTTATTAGTCCCTTTGGTTTATAATATCAATCCCTTGGGTTTATTAATCTAAGGGTTCATATTCCAAGGGTATAATATTATTCATATGGATAAAATTAATCCTAGGGTTTAATATAAATCCCTTGGGTTTATAATCATGGTCAACCATGGTCCAATGTCATATTGTGACAAAGATTGTCTCAATATGAAAATTGACCATGTCCAACCATTGTCAACCATCGTCATTCATGGTCAACCATGGTCCAACGTCACATTGTAACTAATATATTCTCAATATGAAAATCAACCGTGGTCAACCATCTTCAATCATGGTCAACCATGATAAAATGTCGCATTGTGACAAATGTTGTCTCAAAATGAAAATCAATCATGGTCAATCATGGTCAACCAAGTCAATCATGGTTAATGATCATCAATAGCTATGGTCACGTTGTGAAAACTATTGTCTCATTGTCCAATGTCACATTGTCACGACCATGGTTGAACATCACGTTGTGACAAAGCTTGTCAATATTTAAATCAACCATGATCAATCATGGTCAATCATGGTCCAATGTATCATTGTGACAAAGATTATTTCAATATCAAAATAAATCATGGTCAATCATGGTCCAACATCGCATTGTGACAAATATTGTCTCGATATGAAAATCAACCATGGTCAACCATGTTCGTTTTAGGGTTTATATACCTTGGGTTTGCAATATTAATCCTTTGCATTTTGAGTATTAATCCATTTTTTTATTAATGCCTTGCTTTTTTAATATCAATCCCTTGGGCTTATTAATCTAAGTGTTCATATTCCTAGGGTAGAATATTATTATAGGGTTTATATATTAATCCTAAGGTTTAACATAAATCCTTTGAGTTTATAATCCATTGGGTTTATAAAATAAATTCTTAGGATTTATAATATTCATCATAGGGTTTCCGAATGCAGGTGTTTAGGAACACAGGTACTATGCAGTGACCTTGGGTTGGCAAGTGGCAAGGCCACTTGGCCACCCACGCTTCCACTCAGAATCATATACAGAAAGCCACCACCAACATTAATGGAACATTAATGAACTGCATGGGTCGAGGCTTCATCAATTTGGTTTTTAACATGGCCTCTTTAGACCATCTTCCCCTCGCTACACCTCCTCTGAACTGCAATTGTCTCCCTGTTGCTGTAGAGCCAAGCTCGTGCATGACAACGAGGAGATGCTACCAAGTTCTTTGCTGCATTAAGATGGTGGATGGTGCACATTTCTCGCAGAGTCTACTATGTTGCCTACAGACTGGTTCTTTGATCTTGAATCTCTGCTCTGAACCGCTGATTACATGTCCTTTTGTTCCCATTGACCACTCATTCTTTGGCAGTGCTCCTTGTCCTCATCCACTCAATTTTTCCCAGGTGAGCATGCCTCATTTGCGTCATCGAATGCACTATAGGAGGGGCAGTAGCAGAGGAAGATCACCCCCCTCCTTGTCCCTCTCAGCCACGTCCCCCTCTGAATCATCCTCCCCTTCAACGACTCATTTCTCTGGACGCTACCCAGCCACTCGCAGCAGACAAGGGTGGGCTCAGACTGCAGGTCCTCGACCTGTTGACGCAGCTCCCCAGCCTCCTACTGCCTCTGTATCATTTCTACAACCCATTCATTCTGCACAATTTAAATTTTGTTGCACGCTAGAATGTCCCTGCATAATAGCAACTATCTCAGTCACATTTAGAGAGAAGCCACAAAACTCTGAAGACCCAACCCGCAATACTTAGGCGTGGAACACCACTAGCAAGAGAAAAGCCACTGGAAGCAACTCAGGGATGCACAGAAGCAGCGAAGTAGCTCAAGGATGCACAGAAGCGGCTCAGGGATGCACGAATCCAGGCCGCTTCAAAAACATGGAAGAAACTCTGAGAGACAAATAGGATGCAGAAGATGACATGGAGGCATATAGGTGTCTGATGATGGAAGAACCTCCTCCTCCTAACGACACCTAGCTAGTCAATGTTTTTCAGGTTCTGGGTTCCTGGCTCCCAATACTATGGGTCTATTTTGGTGCTTCTTTTTAATGCAATGTTGTTAATTTTGATGATTGTTCAAAAAAATGTTCCACTCTGGCACTACAGGCTATTACCCCTGCGTGGGCAGCAAACTCTTATAGTTTTGGACTCGCTTCCCTAGTGCGAGCAGTCTCTTTACAGTCTTTTGTTGTTAAACATGGCATAATTTGGGGCTTCCTCTGCAGAGGCTAGTGCCTCCTTATACTACTTTTGTTACATTAATAGAATTAGTCTAATTCAGAAAAAAAAAAAAAAAAAAAATAAAAATAAAAATAAAAAAAAAAAATAATAAATAAATAAATAAAATAAATAATAAATAAATAAATAAATAATAAAATAAATAAAATAATAAAATAAAAAATAAAAAAATAATAAAATTAAAAAATAAATAAAATAAACAAAATAAAAAATAAAATAATAAATAAATAAACAATAATAAAAATAAATAATAAAACTTAAATAAATAAATAAATAAATTATAAATATAAATAAATAATTAAATAAATAATTAATTAAAAAATTAAAAAAATAAGATAAATTAAAATATTAATCATAGGGTTTATATTCCTAAGGTCTAATATTAAGCCTAGAGTTTACAATATTAATCCCTTAGGTTTATGAGTTTTAGGGTTTATATTCCTAGGGATTAAAATTACTCCCTTGGGTTTAAAATTATTCCCTTAGGTTTATAATATTAATCCCTTGGGTTCAAAATTATTCCCCTCGGTTTATAATCCATTGAGTTTATAATATTAATCCCTTAGGCTTATAAATTCCTAGGATTTAATATTAAACCTAGGGTTTACAATATTAATCCCTTGGGATTATTAGTTTTAGGAAATGGTCGAACGTCACATTGTGACAAAGATTGTCAATATTGAAATCAACCATGGTCCAACGTCACATTGTGACAAAGATTCTTTCAATATGAAAATCAGTCATGGTCAAACATGGTCCAACATCGCATTATGACAGATATTTTCTCAATATAAAAATCAACCATGGTCAACCATGTTTGTTTTAGGGTTTATAATATTTATCTAAGGGTTTATATACCTTGGGTTTACAATATTAATCCTTTGGATTTTCAATATTAATCCCTCTTTTTTAAGTGATGCCTTGTCTTTATAATATCATCTCTTGGGTTTATTAATCTAAGGGTTCATATTCCTAGGGTACAATATTATGATAGAGTTTACATATTAATCCTAAGGTTTGGTATAAATCCTTTGGGTTTATAATCCATTTGGTTTATAATATAAATTCTTACGGTTTATAGTATTAATCATATGGTTAGGACGACTGCAAGCGAGCGTGTAGCGATGGATGACGCTTCTCAAGTGGTTTCTTATCCAGGTCCTGATGACAAGGAAGGCTGGTGGTGTAGAATTGAAGAGGAATCGCCCTAGGGTGACTATAGAATCTAGCGCCTCTACTTTTTCTCGCCTTCATGACTAGTCTTTTGCGCTTTATGCTGGTTTTGTCGCCTATGTATATAAGTGTGTCCAAGCTGAACTCTGTAGTTAAATTAGTTCTTAATCTATGTACGAGCCGGTTTCCCCTGGTGGGCGACTCAGTCTTTTGGATTATTGTTGTCAACTCAACGCTGGTTTCCTCTTGCGAGGCAGTGTTCAAACGCTTCTTGGGCCGGTTTCCCCTTGTGGATGGCTCAATTTTTTATATTTTGCTGACTATATGGCATCACTCTGATGCCTAGAACTCTCTGTACCATATGTTTCCTTAATAGATTTAAGCTTACTTAGAAAAAAAAAATTATTAATCATAGGGTTTATATTCCTAGGGCTTACTATTAAGCCTAGGGTTTATAATATTAATCCCTTGGGATTATGAGTTTTATGGTTTATATTCCTAGGGTTTAATATTATTCCCTTGGGTTTAAAATTATTCCCTTAGGTTTATAATATTAATCCATTGGTTTTGAAATTATTCCCCTTTGTTTCTAATCCAATGAGTTTATAATATTAATCCCTTAGGTTTATAAATTCCTAGGCTTTAAACTCCTAGGCTTTAATATTAAGCCTAGAATTTACAATATTAGTCCCTTGTGTTTATTAGTTTTAGGAAATGACCGAACATCGCATTGTGACAAATTTTGTCAATATTAAAATCACTCATGTTCAACCATGGTCCAACATCACATTCTGGAAAAGATTCTTTCAATATTAAAATCAATCATGGTCAACTATGGTCTAGCATTACATTGTGACAAATATTGTCTCAATATGAAAATCAACCATGACCAACAATGTTTGTTTTAGGGTTTATAATATTTATCTTATTGTTTATATACCTTGGGTTTACAATATTAATCCTTTGAATTTTCAGTATTAATCCCCTTTTTTTTATAAATGCCTTGTGTTTATAATATCAATCCCTTAGGTTTATTAATTTAAGGGTTCATATCCCTAGGGTACAATATTATGATAGGGTTTATATATTAATCATAAGGTTTAATATAAATCCCTTAGGTCTATAATATAAATTCTTAGGGTTTATAATATAAATTCTTAGGTTTTATATTCGTAGGGTTTAATATTATTCCCTTGGGTTTGAACTTATTCCTTTAGGTTTATAATATTAATCCCTTGGGTTTAAATTTATTCCCTTGGTTTATAATCCATTGAGTTTATAATATTAATCCCTTAGGTTTATAAATTCTTAGGTTTTACATTCCTAGGGTTTAATATTAAGCCTAGGGTATAAAATATTAACCCCTTGGGTTTATTAGTTTTAGGGTTTATATACCTAGGGTTTAATATTATTCCCTTGGGTGTAAAATGATTCCCTTAGGTTTATAATATTAATCCCTTGGGTTTAAAATTATTCCCCTCGTCTTATAATCCATTGAGTTTATAATATTAATCCCTTAGGTTTATAAATTCCCTAGATTTGTAGTATTAATCTCTTGGGTTTATAATATTAATCCTAAGGTTAATAATATTAATCTTAGGGTTTATATTCCTAGGATTTAATACAAAAAAAAATTAAGGGTGGTTCACAAACACTAAGTGGTTGCTACATCCACAGGAAAATCCAGGCAGATCAACATGAAGGGATCTACCTACCAGCCAAACAAGAAGGGTCTAACCCCAGAGGCGTTGAGGATATTTTACCCTGTGACCTCCCAATTAGAAAGGTATTTAGCAACGAGAACTCCACCAACTTAGCTAACCCTTGGGGATTCCTAGGATTTAATATTAATTGTAGGCTCTAATGTTATTCCTTTGGGTTTATAATCCCTTTGGTTTTTAATATTAATCCAATGGTTTTATTAATATTTTAGGTTTATAATATTGATCCTATGGTTTCTAATAGTAATCATAGGGTTTATATTCTAAGGGTTTAATATTAAGCCTATGGTTTATAATATGAATCTTAGGGTTTAGTAATAATCCCTTTAGTTAGTAATCCCTTCGGTTTATTAATCTTAGTGTTTATGTTCCTAGGATTTAATATTAAATCTAAGGTTTAATGTTATGTCAACCATGGTCCAACATCACATTGGGACAAAGATTGTCAATATTAAAACCATCCATGGTAAATCATGGTCAACCATGGTCCAACGTCACATTGTGAAAATGATTCTTTAAATATGAAAATCAATAATGGTCAATCGTGGTCCAACATTTCATTGTGACAAATATTGTCTTAATATGAAAATGAATCATGGTCAACCATGTTTGTTTTAGGGTTTATAATATTTACCTTAAGGTTTATATACCTTGGGTTTACAATACTAATTCTTTGGGCTTTCAGTTTTTAGTATTAATACCTTGTTTTTATTAGTGCCTTAGGTTTATAATATTAATCCTAAGGTTTAATATAAATCCCTTGGGTTTATACTATAAATTCTTTGGGTTTATAATATTGATCATAGGGTATAATATTAAACCTAGGGTTTATAGTATTAATCCCTTGGGTATATTAGTTTTAGGGTTTGTATTTCTAATGTGTAATAGTCATCCTAGGGTTTAATATTAATCCCTTGGGATTGAAATTATTCCCTTGGGTTTATAATATTAATATTTTAGGTTTAAAATTATTCTGTTAGGTTTATAATATTAATCCCTTGGGTTTATAATATTAATCCCTTAGGTTTATAAATTCTTTGGATTTATAGTATTAGTCTCTTGGGTTTATAATATTAATCCTAAGGTTTATAGTATTAATCTTAGGATCTATATTCCTAGGGTTTAATGTTAATCCTAGACTATAATGTTATTCCCTTGGGTTTATAATCCCTCTCGTTTTTAATATTAATCCAATGGTTTTATTAATCTCTTAGGTTTATAATATTGATTCTAGGGTTTCTAATATTAATCATATGGTTTAAATTCTCAAGGTTTAATATTAATCTTATAGTTTATAATATTAATCTCAGGGTTTAATATTAATCCATTTAGTTTATAATCCCTTAGGTTTATAATATTAATCCCTCAGGTTTATTAATCTTAGGGTTTATGTTCCTAGGATTTAATATTAATCCTAACATTTAATGTTATTCCCTTGTGTTTAAAATTCTTTGGGTTTTTAATATTTATCCCTTGGGTTTTTAATATTAATGTCTTGTGTTTATACTATCAATCCCATGGGTTTATTAATCTAAGGGTTAGTATTCTTAGGGTAGAATATTATGATAGGGTTTAAATGTTAATCCTAAGGTTTAATATAAATCTCTTGCGTTTATAATATAAATGCTTAGGGTTTATAATATAAATTCTTAGGTTTTATATTCCTAGGCTTTAATATTATTCTCTTGGGTTTGAAATTATTCCTTTATGTTCATAATATTAATCCCTTGAGTTTAAAGTTATTCCCCTCGATGTATAATCCATTGAGTTTATAATATTAATCCTTTAGGTTTATAAATTCATAAGGTTTACATTCCTAAGGTTTAAAATATTAATCTGTTGGATTTATTAGTTTTAGGGTTTATATACCTAGGGTTTAATATTATTCCCTTCGTTTTAAAATTATTCAATTAGGTTTATAATATTAATCCCTTGGGTTTAAAGTTATTCCCCTTAGATTATAATCCATTGAGTTTATAATATTAATCCCTTAGGTTTATAAATTCCTTAGATTTATAGTATTAATCTCTTGGGTTTATAATATTAATACTAAGGTTGATAATATTAATGTTGGGCTTTATATTCCTAGGATTTAATATAAGCATTTTAAGGGCGGTTCACAAACACTAAGTGGTTTTTGAATCCATGGGAAAATATAGGTAGATAAACATGAAGGGATCTACCTACCAGCCAAACAAGTAGGGCCTAACCCCAAGGGCGTCGAGAAGATTTGACCCTGTGACCTCCCAATTAGTGAGGTATTCAATGAGAACTAGACCAACTCAACTAACCCTTAGGGCTTCCTAGGATTTAATATTAATCATAGGGTCTAATGTTATTCCCTTAGATTTATAACCCCATTGGTTTTTAATATTAATCCAATGGGTTTATTAATATTTTAGGTTTATAATATTGATCCTATGGTTTCTAATATTAATCATAGGGTTTATATTCTAAGGGTTTAATATTAAGCCTATGCTTTATAATATGTTAGGGTCCCACCCTAACCCCCTTATCTATGTAATGGGACCACGTCATAGTCAAGAGTCAATAAAGCCCATATTAATAATTGTAATTGGTTAATCCGCAATTAATAACGGAACCACAGTTAGTTGCAAATGGGTTGTAGTATTAGATAGATGGTATTAATAATACATGGTATTGGCCCGTGGTATTGCACGTAGGAGTCATATATAAAGGATAGAAACTCCCTGCGAGGAGCATCGTGTCTTATTTTGTAATCGATCTCTGCTCTATTGGAGGTTTCCCCCTCGAAGAGGCAAGTGAACATTACTCTCTAAATAATAAATTCATTGTTATTCTGTGTTTTGGGTATCTTTTCTTCGCATATTCTATATTCTGGGTCTCTTTTCTTCGCATATTCTGTATTTGGGTATCATTTGCAGGTTAAGAGCATAACACTAACTATGTTATTGTTGGTAAAATGTTAGAGGAAAAAACAAAAAATCGTGTTTTGGACCCCATGTGTTCACATTGCATAGATCTCATGCTTGAGGATATTGGAAAAATAGATTGGGTCAAGAAAATTGTAGAGCATGGCAAAAGCATAACAAATATATCTACAAACACTCATGGATTTTGAACCTGATGAGGAAACATATAAGGGGCAGGGATATAAGTTCAAAATACAACTTGAAAAGTAGTTTTTTTCTTTTTTCCCTTTAAAATTTGATGTTGTAATCTAATCTTATTTTATTATTCCCACTATTATTTTACAATATTTATTAGGAGGCCCATTTTAGACCTCAAAATTTTTCTAATGGGTTTCAATCCAACCAAAGGTGATAAGGAAACAACCTCATGCATTATGGTGCAAAAGATATCAAAGGGTAAAGTTATGGATCTTGAATCACACACGCTTTAGGGTGCAGGCAATAATAGTAACTATATTCAAAAGAATGTTTGTTTGCATCAATCGCATAAGGAATTATTGCTATCTACAGTAAATGTCACTGACTTGGCTAAAGGTGAATTTGCCCCAACTTTGAAAAAGAACCCATATTCTGTGAATTTCACTTCATAAAGAATTGACACAATAGATCAAGTAACATGCATCACAAATACTCCTATCAAAACCTTAGTTACAATATTTCAACCAAGCACACCAACCATCCAACCTTAGGTACCAAAAGCGCCAACATCAACAGTAAGTGTTCAAGCATATTTATCTTAAGTATAATTGTTGTAAAATTTGGAGATTTCAATTTTATTATTTTGTGTAATTTCAAGGCCCCCCTTCTTTGGAAGGGACAAGACTTTGAAGAGAAGAAGATGTTGGAGGATGTAGTCGACTAGTCAATTAGACCAATTAGTGAACCAAATGTAATATGCCAATCCATTGCAGAGAAAAGTTGACTAGTTAGTTCAGTCAATTAACCAAGATAGTTAATGCAACAATAACTATCTACCACTAATACCAACGTATAAATAGAAATGATAGAAATGATTCTATGATATAACTAATGGTGATGAATCTAGTATAATAAAAAAATACTAATTGCTAGTTTGACTACTACTTTTCTCCTCTTCCTCCTTTGTGTATAAATACTCATATATTATTCGTAAATTTTTTCTATTATTATACTACATTACTACAAAATATTTATAACTCCTTAAATTACAAAAATATACCAACTCACTAACCTTATAACCCACACAATACCTACATGAACTTTTAAACTATATTTCAATCACACAACACAATTTAATTTCAAAATACAACAAATCGCTCCCTTCTATTCAAACATGGTCTACTTTAAAATAAATTTTTTTTTCATGGTTTAGAGCAATACATATCCACCAACAATTTTTCTCATTTTTCTCTTCTTACAATAACCTCATTCCTTCCACATGTCTTCACAACATCAAGAGATATTTCATTTATATATGCCATTTCTATCTTGTGCCTAAAAAACAATACTAACTTGATTTGAATAACAAACAAATTTATTTGTTTGGAACTTAATATATTAGGGTTAGGGTTGGTGTGGAGGAATCTCAAGTTGAATCCACTGATTTAATAACAAACATAACTTGATTTGAATAACAAACAAATTTATTTGTTTGGAACTTAATATATTAGGGTTAGGGTTGGTGTTGAGGAATTTCAAATTGAATCCAGTGATTTAATAACAAACAAATTTATTTGTTGGAAATTTAACCTATTAAAGTTGGTGTGGAGGAATGTGAAATTGAATCCAGTGATAGGAGAAAATGAATTTATATGTTTATTTTGGGAGTAATCTGCATCACACGATTGATGTGTGATTGATTTATCTAAATTGCAGACCCTATCATCTCTGTACTTCAGCACTTTGCCTTCTCTATTTGTCACCATACACTTTGCTTACAATTCCATAAGTCCCTCCATTTCGATGCACTCCTAGAACCCTAACGCTCCCTGCCAACCTAACACAAATAATAGTTCTACCCACTTCATGCTTGACCTGGGTGCTCCGTGACCGTCATGTCGGATGCTTGCTCTCTTTCACGCCATCCTTCACCTGCGCCCACGGATTTTAGAGATTGCTAAGAAATTACCAATTAACGTTTGGAACTCGTGGCTTATTAGGACGGTGTTCAAATTATGCTTGCATATGTTTCTTTCGAAATGCAATATTCACACTCTGACTCCGACCATAGTTTGATAACAAAGGAAATATATCCCATAGAGCTAGCAATGTTCCCATCATTCCTGGTGGCATGAGGAATATAGACTTCCCATTCCTTTTCACATACTCAAGTTCTTCTGCTCCTTTCCATTCTTCAATATTCAAGGTGTGTTCCCTGAGCAATGAAATAAATACATGAAGGTCTTATTGTTGGGTATTTTTGCAATGGGAAAATACCAAAATCAGAAAAACAAAACACAGAGGCAATGCTCTGTTTCCTTTACACCAGGATCTTTTGCACAGAGGAGCCTTAAAAAAAATTACAAAGCAAAGTATTTCACCACCATAAAGATTTCCATTCATTAAAAAAAAAACACATACATATTCATCCTCTTTTACTCAGAGGGATTCACCAAAACATTTTCACAAAAGAAATTACTCTGCCTCCTATGAAATTTTACACCACTGTGTGTAAATATTTCATTTACATTCACTGCTGTGTGAAAACAAAATTACAGAGTTTTACTCATTTACCTTTTCACCTGTGTGAAACAACTCATGGATTTGAAACAAAACAACCCACTGGTTTTCTTCATTCACTTCTCCTTCTCCTGCACTACTGTGCATTATTTTTCTTTTTACATCACAAAGACAAATTCACGCTGCTGCGTTTCATACATTTCAAACATTGCATTACAATCCTTGGTTTTCATTGGCTGCTGCGGAGCCCTGTTTCTCTTCTCACCGTGTGCAAAAATTACGCAGTCACTTACACTTTCAGAATGGTCAACCACCACAAAAAACAATGGTTTTACATGTTCCGTAAAAACTAAACTTACGCGACCCCTCGTGAATAATAAAAAAACATTAAAATTAAAACAACTACTTATGCCCATGCCTATTTTAAATTCGTGCCCATACATGCCGTATGAAGACATAAAGTCTTTTACCTAAGTTTATGACACATTTATTAAAAACATTAAATAAAACGTGCGGTAATAGTAAAAATAAAGTTCGGGCAGGTTGTTGACAATGATTGTCCGTTGACCTGATCGGACGCAATTCGCTCACCAACCTCAGACAAAACAAACGAACTTTAGCGTCCGGGGAGAGGGTGGTTTTGTGTTCGTACACTGGACGCGTGGCAGCTGGTTGGGGTGTTCGGAGGCCCTCTGACAAAAACCCCTTTTTACCACAAGCATTGCGAAATGCCTCCACGTGGTTCGGTGGTTTTGCTGGGTGGTTTTTAGGTGCATTAAATATTTTCCCGCGCGCGGTTGAAATTACAAATTCAACACTCCCCTTTAATTTCAACTGCTGGGCATTCGGTCATACCCAGACACTTCCTCAGAAATTCAAAGCTTTTCTGATCAAGTGGCTTTGTCAAGATGTCTGCAACCTGTTCTTGAGTCCTGCAATGTTTTAAGGCAATTTCTCCATTGCTCACCAATTCCCTAATGTAATGAAACCTTGTGTCAATATGTTTCGTTCTCTTATGAAACACTGAATTCTTGGATAATGCAATAGCTGAGCTATTGTCACAAAAAATCACTGTTGCTTTTGCCTGCTCTTGCCCTAAGCTCCTCAACATCCTTCTCATCCAAACTGCTTGACATGTTGCTGCTGTAGCTGCCACATATTCAGCCTCTGCTGTAGACAATGCTACAATGGACTGCTTCTTAGAAGCCCATGAAATGGCTCCTGAGCCCATATGAAAAGCATAACCGGAAGTACTCTTCCGATCATCAACACTTCCAGCCCAATCACTATCAGTGTATCCAACCAAATCTGAATGTTCTGAGACATTATATAAGATCCCAAACCTTTTAGTGCCTTTGACATACCTCAGAATTCTTTTTGCTGCCTGCCAATGTGCCTCCTTTGGCCTCTCCATGAATCTGGAAATTAAACTAACAGCATACATAATATCAGGCCTAGTTGCTGTTAAATACATAAGGCTGCCTACAATACTCTTGTACAAACTAGGATCAACATCCTTGCTGCTATCCTCTCTGCTGAGTTTTAATCCCATTACTGTGGGAGTGATCGTTGCCTTACATTCTTCCATGCTAAATCTGCTCAATACTTGATCCACATATCTTGCCTGTAAAAATTCTTTTTTCATTTTGAACTACTTCTATGCCTAAGAAGTATCTCAAGAAACCCATGTCAGTCATTTCAAATTCTTCTTTCATGACTGATTTAAAATTCTTAATGAGCTGATCTTCATTACCTTTGAAAATAACATCATCAACATACAAGACAACAATTAAAATTTTACCATATTTTTCTTTGATGTAGACAGTGGGTTCTCCTTCACACTTGTCGAATTCATTATCCAATAGATATGAATCTCTTCTGCTGTACCATGCTCTTGGCTCTTGCTTCAGCCCATAAAGAGCTTTTTTCAATTTGCACACTTTGTGCTCTTCACCTTTCTTCTCATAGCCTAGAGGCTGTTCAACATAAACCTCTTCCTTTAACACCCCATTTA
>APFE031673341.1:0-17843 GCA_000404065.3 Pinus taeda | reverse complement strand
GGGTCCCTGTTTGAGGTAACCATGTCACCTTAAAAATTATGTCCTTTGTAACAATAATTCTAAACCCTCTAACCTCTAAATATTGTTCCTTAAGAACCTGTGCAAATTCTAAAGCAATCTGTTCAGTAAAACCATGTAGCCTCTCAAAGTAGGCTAACCACCCTACATTATGAAATATTTCTAGGGCTTCCAAATGGTGTAACAGTGCATCAATGGAATCAAATTCATGATGCATTGTCGCTTCCACCATGGCTGCTCTAGAATTATTTCTGCTTAGGTTGTAGCTTCTTAGAAACTGTTATAGGGTTGCATTCAGTACATGCAAATAATTTATAGGTTAGAGAATATTAATCATATATAATGTGGCATTGGTTATGGTTACCCTTTTTATTGAATTCATGATTTCAGTCATAAATGAAAACTAATAGGAATGATTCTAGGTAGTCGCATTAGTTTTAAAAAATGATAACAAGGGTAATGACAACAACCAATAATTACTAAATTAGGATAATGTGTATCATACGTCAATCACGTGGTAATTACCTAATTGGGGTGCAAGCATAGTGTATCGTATGATAGATACAATACACTCCTCCCCCCAACTGAATTATAACAGTCGTCCTTGATGTGTGTAGCAGAAATTTCATGTCATCCTTTAAATCCAAATCTTACAAGTAAATGACAATCAAACATACCCATTGTTTTCTTACCATTGTGATGATGTAGGGCTATACAAGTGAAGTGATTTGATCAATGATGTACAATGTCTCATGTGTGGCACATTTCAGTTGGTGAAAGAAAACTTCGTTGATAATAGGATCTAGTGTATCAACTTCAAGACTATGCTGTCAAATATGAGGGTATAGAAACATGTCTATAAGGTTGTGATGTCAAACAAATAACAATATATTTAATATGTATCAACATTAGTGATATGAAAGTATAGATATGACTTTCTCACGAATTCAGCTACATCAACAAGATTTTGAGGAACTATAATAGTCAAATTTGATACATGGAATCTTATGATGAGTTTCAAAATGAATTTTGTAACAACGAAAGATTCATATAGTAAATCAATTACAAACATGAAAGAGATATTGGAGTGTTGTTACAGAGGAAACAAAAGAGTGTGTTTATCACCAAAAAGTTGGTTTTAAGTCATCACAAGCATCCCATAGCGCCCCAAAGGGGTTTTCACCATTAGACATTTGTTATTTATTTATTTATTCCATCCAATGGTGCCCTAAAAGGGTTTTCACCATTGGATATTTTACTACCTTTTTTTTTTTTACTTTTATTGTTATTATTATTATTATTTATTTATTTTATCAATGAAACTAAGTGACTAGCAGCACATGAAAAGTTTCACTTTCCCTAAAAATTTCAAGGTCTGAATTTGATATTGGCAATGTTAACAAATGAATCCTTAGAGGTAGGCTTATGATACAACCTAAGACAATGTCCACTGACAAGAAAATATGTTTGGGAGCCATAAATGGTTATCAATTTTATAGTCCCATTGCCAAAGACTGTGTCTACCTGATAAGGACCTAGCCACCTGGTCCATAACTTGCCCTTGAAATATTGAAATATGAAATCATATAATAAGACCTAATCACCTTTCTAAAACAACTTCTTCTTCATAAAATTGTCATGCCACTTGGCACACTGTTGTTGAATGATATTTGTTTGTTCCAGAAGAGCCAAGCGCTTCTCATCCAATTCATTTAGTTGGTCTAATTGATGTCTCTGAGTTGTAGTCAAGTTTAAATCCACTTCCAAGGCATTTATGAGTGTTTTGATTTCAAATTCAACGAGGAAGATAAGATTCTTACCAAAGACCAATTCATGAGGAGAGAATCGTGCAATATTTCTCCAAGTAGTCTTGTAAGCCCATAATACTTTAGGAAGTCTCTCCACCCAATCTCTTCGATGTCCTACCATAATCTTTGTGAGAATATCTTCAAGTACCTTATTGGTGCTCTCCACTTGCTCATTCTCCTAGGGATGGTAAGGTGAAGTGAGTCTACGATGAATACTATAATTTTTTACAAGTTCATGTATCAACCGAGAGGTAAAATGTGCTCCTCCATCTATAACTATATCTTTTGGAACTCTGTATCGAGAAAAAAATTCTCCAAACAAAGTATAAAACAACATGTCAATTTCCCTAGTGAGTGCTCTTGCTTCTACCCACTTGGTAACATAGTTTGTGCATACTAGAATATAGGTCTTTTGTTGAGATGGGGGATTAATTGGTCCCCCAAAATCTAAATCCCATCTCTCAAAAGGTTTCAACACCAGCTGAGGTTGTAACAACATCTTATCTGATTGAGTAGGTTGACCCATCCTTTGATAACTATCACATCCTTGCACATATTTCCTTGCATCTCGGAACACAGTTGGCAAAAAATAACCCATCTAAAACACCTTGCGAATTGTTCTCCTATCTACAAAATGTCCCCCACAAGGTCCATCATGACAAGCTTTAAGAATGTAATGAACGTCACCCTCCCTCATACGTCTTCTAATCTGTTGATCAAAACCAGTGTGAAAAAGGTTCCCATCCAACCAGAAATATTGGGCACTTTGCCAGACAATTTTTCTCTTTTCCCTAGGAAAAGGTGATGCAGAGCTTTCATGTAGTAAGGCAGTTTCCAATGTCTACGTACCGGGGTAAATAAGTGGATACTATAAAAATATTCTCATATGGAAAATAATCCTCAACAAGTAGACCATCAGTAACATGAGGCAATCTAGAAAGAAAATTTGCAAGAACATTATCCTTCCCATGTTTATCTAAATAGTAATATCAAAATCTTGGAGTAGCAGCAACCATTTGGTAACCATAACATTTGTAATTGGCTTATTCATTGAGAATCAGATAACAAAATGGTCAGTATGAATGAGAGTTTGATAACTAGTGATGTAGTGCCAAAATTTATTGATAGGGTGAATAACAACAAGAAACTCTTTTTTTGTTACTATATAATTTACATCCATAGGAGCTGAATTCTTGTTGATGTGATACATGGAATATGGGTTGTTTTCCTCTTGTTATCCAAGCACAACTCCAATGGTTATATCAGAAGTATCGATAGAGATGTGGAACGACATACTCTAGTTAGGTCCTCTTAAAATAGGTGTTGTTGTTACACTTCTTTTTAATTCTGCCAAAATGCTATTACACTTGTCAGTACATTCAGACTCCTCATATTTTGTTAGTAGGGAAAACAATGGAAATGCAATTTTGGAAATTTTTTCTATAAACAACCTATAATAATATGCTTTCCCCAAAGAGCTACATACCTCTTTTTGCATTTTAGGAGTAGGAATTTTCAGAATTACCTTTACCTTTGTTGGATCAACCTGAATACATGTAATTGGGAGATAGTAACCTAAAACAATGCCTTTATGCATCATCATGTGACATTTTACAATGTTGATACAAAGGTGGGTTTGTACACAAATTTTAAGTACTTTTTCAAGGCTACGCTAGGCTTCATCAAACTCATTCCCATAGGGTATGAAACATTCCATAAATATTTCTAGACAATCATTGACCATGTCAGCAAAAATTCCCAACACTACTCGTTGGAATGTTGCATGTGCATTACAAAGTCCAAAAGGTAGAAACCTATAAGAAAATGTAACCCGAGGACAAGTTAAAGTAGTTTTGTCCTCGACTTTAGGAGCAATCTCTATCTAATTATAGCCACTAAATCCATCCAAGAAACAAAAGAATTTCTTACTAGACAGAGTGTCTAGGACATGATCAATAAATGGTAATGGGAGATGGTATTTTTAAGTGGATTTGTTTAGCTCCCTATAATCCACACAAATTTTCCAATTTCCATTTTTATTGGGAACAATAAAAAGTGGAGATACCCAATGACTATCATAAATAGGATAGAAATTTTCTTTTAAGATTTTTTGAAGATCTTCCTTAACAACGCCTTTTAATGCTAGATTCATTATTTATTGAGGTTGTCGGGTAGGTTGAGATCCTTCCTTTAAATAGATGTGACGATTTTGTAAAGTAGGATGGATTCCCTTCATGTCCTTATAATCCCATGTGAAGGCTTCCTTATTCTTTCTGAGTAACAACACTAATTTCATTGTTTACTCAGGGGATAAATTAAGTTGATGTTTAGGGTTTTCCTAGGCTTAATTTCTACTGGTACATCCTTAAGGCTAGAGGTAGTAGATATTTCTTGTGTAACATGATCATCAAGATTTTATTTCCCATCGGGTTTGTTTATCACAAAAATTAGCAATCAAGATTTGGATTCAATGATAAAATTGCTAATTATATCGTCTTCAATCTCATTTTTTAAATGTAATGCTTTTCCTATGGTGAGTACTAGACATGCATCAACTTCTTCCAAGTCAAACTCAAAGCATGAAGGATTCTCAAATTCAAAACTTGGTTTAACTGGAGGGTAACTAATAAGGTCCTTGGTAGTGTGTCCATTAGAGGTAATCATACAACCCGACCTACATCTGGTAAAGAATTTGCAGTAGTCAACCATGATTTGCCTAGGATTAAAGGATGTCCGCCTAGGCATGTCTTGGGCTCAAGCACCATAAAATATACTAGGTATTTATAGGAATCTATTGAAATAATAAAATACCCCAATATTCTTTTAGGTCGGATCCTAGACCTATCTTCCAGTTCTAAAACAATAAGGGTTCATCTCAAATTGCTAATCCCAAGTAGTTCTATAGTTTCCTTGATTATTATGTTGATTACTACACCTAAATCAATCACGGTATTTGAGAGAGTTGTTCCACCAACGTGAAAAACTAAAGTTCGATTCCCATGATATTCATATTTAGTAGGTACATTGTTCCCTGATATTAGTTCTGATAATTTCCCAATTACATGCATAGTAGGGGGATTCCGACATTTCCTGCTTGCCATTTTAACACATAGTTCCTTAACTGTTTTGGCATAAATTGGAACATCTCATATTGTTTGGAGTAAATATATATGAACATGTAAGTTCTTTAATTTCATGAGGAAGTTAGACTCGACTTGAGGGGTATCCTTGACCTCAATTAATATTTCAAGGTAAGGAGGGTGTTGGCATTATGAGACAAGTGTTGTCCTTGATGGCAACTCAGTCATAGGCCAGTTTAGTTTTGATGAAAGGAAACCCACATATAACAGGTCCATTCAGACGTAACAGGGCATTGGTACAAAAGAACATGAAGATGGAACTAAAGTCTACTAATCAGAATGAAGAAGTTGAAGGTAAAGGATGGTGAAAAGCAGTTTAAGATGTATACGCAGGTCCACTTAGTCAAAACAAAGTATACACATTGGTTCACAGAATAAAAAGAGCATCTATGTATACACACACTTTCACAAGAAGAAAAGCGCGTATATGTTGGAAAATCAAGGAAATTCAAGAGAAGACAATACTAGGGGTCAATACCATGGTATTAGCCCACAATATTGAGCAGAGTAACGACTATTTGATCTCGTCCAAGAATACCATGGGTCCTAAGTGGTTTTGGTTCGAGGTATTGAGAAAGGCCTAGAACTATATAAGGAGGAGAAGATCATAAGGCCAAGGTGCGCAAGTGAAAAGGGTTTTTTAAGGAATACTTTTATCTGAAGTATATTTTATATTGTAGGGGCTATGTTAGTGATTTGATCTGAAATATTGTGTGCAACTTGAATTCAATGTTGGATCAGGATCATGAGACCTAAAATGAATTATCATTGAATAATATGATATTGTTTGGGCGAGATCTGGTTATGTACACTAGTTTTATTCTTTAAATGTCATGATCTAGGTTTGTCTGAAGTTCAGAATAGCAGCGAAGTTATGAGTTAATATTTATAGATCTGTACACTAGTTCATCTCGGTAAAAGCGCATATACACGCAGGTTCTACTGTTCCAAGTAGCGTATACAAATGAAAAGCCCTTTCTTCAGGTTTGACTGATCTATCTGATCAGTTCTGTTGTTTTACTGTTGTCTGTCAATGAAGTAGATCTGAATGTAAAACTGAATGCGTAAGGAGTTTGATATCTGATTGATTGATTGTATAAGTGAGAAGGGTGATCTATGCTACTGCGTGTGTAAAGCTCTGTAAATTGATAGTAGATATTCAATATATTGCTGGTTGGTACAGACTTGATTCATAAGTTTTATGTTTCAGTAGTTTTGAAGGCATACACAGGTTTGAATAAAGGAAGTAATGTATACACACAGGCTGGCTTTGGGAAAGTAGCGTATATGTTTTGATGCATGATTTTTGAGGTTGCAACTGGTTCTGAATGATAATGTAGGATTTTGGGTTCAACACAGTGTTATGGTGACAATGATCTGACTATTCAGATTAACTGATTATTGGTTGATGCAGTTTGAAAGTTTTGATGGGTCCAGTATGAAAATTTGATGAAACGAGCCTTCATGTGTATTGTTGTGTACCAGGAGCATCCAATCAAAAAATTTATGAAACGTGGTCCCTAGAGGAAGAGAGAAGGTCATATCCTTCTATAGGTTGGCACCTACGTACTAGTAAACACATTGGCTAGTACAAGAGCTAGGGGGTTGTAGCTCCCTTCTAGTAGAAGTTGGAAAATGGGAGAAGGTTGTAGCCTTCTGTAAGAGGGTGCCTATGTACTGGTATGAGTCTGCACCAGTACAATATTGTAAATAGATTTTCTTATTATTAAAAGAAGACAGAGACGACAACAGCAGGTGGTTTTCACCCATGTTGGGTTTCCACCTTAAATCTTGGTGTTCATGTGTGTTGCTTATGTGTGATGGTTTATTCTGTTTTTACTATACTTTAATTAGTTATTGATGCACTAGTTAAAGAACAACACATGATAAATTGACTACATCACAAGTTCTCTTGGCATACGCTGGCTTCACTAATAACAATAGCGTGTACACGTTAGTTCACTTCACAGAAGTAGCGTATATGAATATTCTTGGGAAATGAAAAATTATTGATATGATAATACTGATTCACCCCCCTCTCAGTATTATTTCCAACAATTGGTATCAAAGTAGGTCCTTCAGAAGAAGCTTGATCGCTTGAAGAAGATATTTCAAGATGAATAATCATGAAGGCATGGGATCCATCAGACCACCAATATTCAATGGGAGAAACTTAGTATATTGGAAAATAAGAACCATGGCCTATTTACAATCGCTTGGAGCTGATGTTTGGGAAATTGTGGAAGGAGGATATTAATTTCCAGCAACAATTCCTACAAACTCTGCAGGTAAGAAGTTATATGAAACCAATTCTAAAGCTGTCAATACGTTATTGGGAAGTATGTTAGAATCATGATTTGTCAAATTCATGCAGCTCAAAACAACCAAAGGGATATGGGACAAAATCATTTAGAGCTACAAAGGAGACTCTAAGGTAAAACGTGCTAAGCTTCAAACTCTTAGAATTCAGTTTGAAACTCTTAATATGCATAGTGATGAGAGTGTTGCTACTTAATTTTTATGTATAGTTGAGATTGTTAATTGTATGAAGAATCTGGGTGAAGAGATAAAGGAAGCTACTTTAGTTGAGAAAATTTTGAGATCTTTGTCTTCTAAATTTGAGTCAAAAGTGTCTGCCATAGAAGAAAAACAGGATCTTCCAACTATTATTGTGATTCAAATCCATGGAATCCTAACTGCCTTTGAAATGAGAAAAGGAGGTCCATCAGACATGAGAGAAGCCGCTTTTAAGGTGTCAGCAAAGGGAAAATAAAAGGAAGAGCACAATGAATCATAACATATTTCAGATGAAGAAGATGAGGTAAATTTGGTCAAGAAGCTTCAAGAGGGTTCTGAAAGATTTAGAGGTAAGCTACCTTTTAAATGATTTGCTTGTGGTAGAGTCGACCATTATGTTGCCAAATGTCCTCATAAAGATAAATATGAAAAATGAAAGGAATATGAAAAATGAAATAGAAAACAAGCTGTGAATAGAGGGAGTTACTATATACATGAAGATAATGATGGCTTATCCAATAGTGATGAAGATGAAACTGAACAAGATTATAGACTACTCATGGCTTATAACAATGATGATTTTTGGATGCCTTAGAAGAGGAAGACTTCCTTGAAGAAATCACTAAACTAAAAATATGTTTAGAAGAAAATAATATGATCATAGATACGTCGACACACCAACTCATTGAAAGAGAAAAACACAATGAAAATCTAGAATGTGAAATTGTGGGTCTAAGAAAAGAACTTGAGAAGACAAAATCTCTTAATCTTAGATTTGCTAAAGGATCTAAAACTTTAAATGAAATCATCAAAGTTTAGTGTTCTCCTCTGCTAAAGACAGGTCTTGGATATACTGAAGAATCATCTCAATCACAGAATCTGTCAGCCTCCACCAAAAGCTATCTTGATGTAGAAAAGGCCAGTGAATAGTATGTCAATCGTCAGCGAAGGCGTAAAATTAATCATCATGTAAATCGTACCCAATTTACTCGATGAATATCAATATAAGCTTCAACCAACAGGTAAACAATGCCAAAAGATTCTATGATCGCAAAAACTTCTTTAATTTTCAATGTTTTTCATGTCATAACTTTGGGCATAAGGCTGCTCAATGTGTTGCTTACAAAACCATCATGACTAAAGAAGCATGAAATCAAAGGGGTGGAACAGGAATCAAGAAAAATTCCTATAATAACTTTTCTCCTCTTGAAAATGAAGTAGAATGTTTGATTTGTAATAACTTTGGTCATGAAGAACCTGAATGTAGGAGCAAATTTCGACCATCACTTCAAAAGGAGAAAATATCATTAAATCCCAAGATATGGAGAAATAAAAAATCTCAATCAGAAATATGTGGCATAACTATGTATGCAGAAGGACAAGAAAATCAGTGGTACATTGACAACGGATACTCCAAACACATAACAGGTGATAAAGAGAAACTTCATTCATATAATTCTTTAGAAAAGGAAAATAATGTCTCATTTGGAAATGACACTCCATCTGTCATTAAAGGCAAAGGTTATGTCTTCTTGAAAGAAAAGGTTAAAGTTGGAAATGTCATGTATGTAGATGGTTTAAAGTATAACTTGTTGAGTGTCATTCAAATGTGTGATCAAGGAAATGAATTTGTGTTTCGATCAAATAGATGTGTAGTTCGTGAGCTTGATACAGGAAAGACCGTGATCAAAGGAAAACGAACTCCAAACAACTTATACATACTCAAAGGAGGACAACAACAATGCTATCTAAGCAAAACATATGAAAGCTGGCTATGGCATAGAAGATTGGGACATCTAAGATTTTCTCAAATAAGAAAAGCATGCAGGCTCAAGGCAATTCATGATCTTCCAGATATCAACATCCTAGAAAATACCATATGAAAACCATGTCAAGTCGATAAGAAAACCATAGTTCACTTCAATGAAAACAAAAGATCAGCAACTAAGCCTCTTGAACTCATCCATACAGATTTATGTGATCCAAGAAGGAAAAAGTCACCTCGTGGAGAAGAATACTTTATTTTATTTATTGATGATTTTTCTAGGATGTGTTGGATAGGACTACTAAAGAATAAAGATGAAGCATTCGAAAAATTTAAAGCCTTCAAAGCTTTAGTAGAAAATGAAACAAATCGAAAAATCAAATGTCTCAGATCTAGTCGAGCGGGAGAATTCATATCATATGAATTCTTTGATTTTTGTGAACAACATGGAATAAAAAGGCAATTCTCTATCACAAGAACTCCTTAGAAAAATTGTGTGGTGGAAAGAATGAATAGAACAGTTCAACAAATGGCTCAAGCGATGCTTGATGAATTCGGAACTCCTGCAACCTTCTAGGGTGAATTTGCATTTTCTGCCGTGACTATTCTCAACAAAGCAAATTTTTCGGGTAAATAGCAATCAAACTCCATATGAACTTTGTTATGATAAGCCTCCTATTGTAAAACACTTCAGAGTTTTTGGAAGCAAATGTTTCATCAAAAGGACTGATGAAAAACTTGGTAAGTTTGAACCCAGAGCAGACAAAGGAATTCTTCTTGGTTATTCATCCAGAAGTAAAGGATACAAATGTTATAACAAAAGACTTTGGAAAATTGTTGAAAGCATTGATGTTGTAATTGATGAAGCATGCATAAATTTGGAACAAATGAAATCAACACAGGAATATGACAATGAGGAAGATGGGGAATGATTTCCCACATCAAATAAAAATGATATAAAAGAAGAAACCAATGAAGCACCAAAAGAAGATACAACAGACAACGAAAAGACTCCATCTAGGTATGTTGAGAAGAATCATCCAGAATCTCAAATTCTAGGAGAAAAAGGGGATGGCGTACAAACAAGAAGAACTCTTAGAGGGACCTCAAGTTATCTAGCATTACTATCCTCCACAAAACCTCAGAATGTAAATGAAGCTTGCAAAGATGAATGTTGGGTCAAGGCCATGGATGAAGAACTGGACCAAATTAAAAAGAATGATATTTGGGAATTAGTTCCTAGACCTCATGATAAAAACGTTATAGGAACAAAATGGATATTTAAGAATACGCTGAATGAAAATGGAGAAGTTATTAGATACAAGGCAAGACTTGTTTGTAAATGGTATGCTAAAAGAGAAGGTATATATTTTGAAGAAAATTTTGCACCTGTTGCCAGACTTGAAGCCATAAGGATGTTTCTTGCTCTCTCTAGTTTTCGAAAATTAAAAGTATATCAAATGGATGTAAAGTCAACCTTTCTTAATGGAGATTTAGAAGAAGAAGTTTATATTGAACAACTAGAAGGATTCATTCTTGGAAATGATGCAAAACTCGTATGCAATCTCAAAAAGCTTTCTATGGTCTAAAACAGGCTCCAGGGGCTTGGTATTACCGCCTTTACAAATATCTACAACAATAAAGTTTCACAAAAGGTTCTGCAAATAACAATTTATACACAAAGATTGAAAATGATAAACTACTAATTATTGTTGTTTATGTTGATGATATCATCTTTGGTAGCAATTAAGAATCCATGAGTCAAAATTTTGCTTTAGTAATCCAACAAGAATTTGAATGTCCTTACTTGGTGAACTTACTTATTTTCGTGGTCTACAAGTACAACAAACAAAAGATGGAACCTTTCTTTCACAAACCAAATATCTCAAGCAAATCTTGAAGAAATATGGAATGGGAGATTCTAAACCAGTATGTACTCCAATGGTAACAGGATGCAGTTTCAATTATAACGATGAATCACCAGCAGTAAACCAACCAACTTACATATCTATGATCGGGAGTTTGCTTTATCTAATAGGTACGAGAACTGATATCATGATGCAGTAGGAATTGTTGGAAGGTTCCAAGCAAATCCAAAGGAATCACATCTCCAGGTAGTCAAAAGAATTTTCAAATATCTTCAAGGAACTTAGGACTTTGGACTATGTATCCTAAAGATACAGACCATACTCTTCATGCATATACAGATGCAGATTGGGTAGGAAATGTTGATGATCGAAAGAGCACTACTGGAGGTGCATTCTATATGGGTTCTCGGTTAGTGTCATTGTTCAACAAGAAACAAAGTTCGATTGCCTTATCTACAGCTAAAGCTAAATATGTGGCTACTGCATCTTGTTCCACACAACTACTTTAGATGATGCAAACATTGCAAGACATTCAGATCACATGTACTCCACCCATCTCCATTCTATGTGATAATAGAAGTGCCATCAGTATTTCGAAAAATCCTATCATGCACTCCAAGACCAAGCACATACCCTTTAAGTAAAATTTTCTACGAGAACAAGTGCTTGAACAAAAGGTTAAATTGGAGTATGTTCCCTCCAAAGAAAAAGTTTCTGATATATACACTAAACCGCTTCCCAGAGAAACATTTGAATATCTCAGATAAAAGCGGGGAGTAGTTGTTGCATCATCTTGCTGTTAAATCTAGTTTTCAGAGGAAGGTTATTATATGTGGGTTTCATGAAGTATAGTCACGTATACAAGCGGGTGTCTGTGGCTGAAGGAGCGTATATGTTTTTCTGACAGACAAATAGTGGGTCAGACTCTGATATGGGTGCTCTATCTGATATTGATGATTACAGTATGACGATATGCTTTGTTCATTGATTTTTATCTGACTGACAAAGATGCCTTGATGAATGACTTTTTGACAATGCACAGGTAGCACAAGTTTAGGGGGACCACTAGCCTTCACACACATTCAACACTATTGGCATCATGGTTGCTGAGTTCAGCTATGGCTTCAGATACTTATATCATTTGTTGCATAAGTCATGGAAAGATCTAGGGTGTGAATATGGCTTCTTATGTCATAGTCTATGTTTGAATGAGTCCTATTAGACATATGATGTAATTTTTATCCCCACTTTGCATGGGATGGATGATGTAATAATATGTATTTCTGTCATGTATAAACAATTGGTATATCCCCACTTGGTTGGGTGGATGAGTCAAATATGGTGTATCCCCACTTGGTTGGGTGATTGATGTATGTATGAGTCATTGGTCATAGGGAGGTCATACTCACTTAGTTGAGTTATAGAGTCATGTTATTCTCTTGAAAAATATCTTTGCAGACTCGACATGTACTTAGGGGGAGAATGGATAGCATAATGTATATCAAAGGGGGAGAATATCTTGGTCCGCCCTTTGCCCTTGATGTCAAAGGGGGAGAGTATTTTGGTGTTTCTTGTTATCTCTAACAATTTCTATAGCTTGCAGTAATCAACACTTCCATGGTTCCCATCAAGTCCAAAGGGGGAGATTATTGGCATTATGAGACAAGTGTTGTCCTCGATGGAAAATCACTTACAGTTTAGTTCGATTTTGATGAAAGGCAACCCGCAGTATAACAAGTCCATTCAGATGTAACAGGGCATTGGTATAGAAGAAAAGGAAGATGGAACTAAAGTCTACTAATTAGAATGAAGAAGTTGAAGGTAAATGATGGTGAAAAGTAGTTTAAGATGTATACGCAGGTCCACTTAGTCAAAATAGCGTATACACGCTGGTTCACAGAACAAAAAGAGCGTATACGTATACACACACTTTCCTAAGAAGAAAAGCGCGTATATGTTGGAAAATCAAGGAAATTCAAGAGGAGACAATACCATGGGTCAATACCATGGTATTAGCCCACAATATTGAGCAGAGTAATGATTATTTGATCCCGTCCAATAATACCACGGGTCTTAAGCGGTTTTGGTCCGAGGTATTGAGAAAGGCCTAAAACTATATAAGGAGGAGAAGATCATAAGGCCAAGATGTGCAAGTGAAAAGGGTTTTTTAAGGAATACTTATATCTGAAGTATATTTATATTGTAGGGGCTATGTTGGTGATTTGATCTGAAATATTGTGTGCACATTGAATTCAATGTTGGATAAGGATCAGGAGACCTGAAATGACTTATCATTGGATGATTTGATATTGGTTGGACCAGATCTGATTGTGTACACCGGTTTTATTCTTTAAATGTCACGATCTGGGTTTGTTTGAAGTCCGGAATAGCAACGAAGTTATGAGTGAATATTTGCAGATCTATATGCTAGTTCATCTTGGTAAAAGTGCATGTATACGCAGGTTCTATTCTTCCAAGTAGCATATATAAAGGAAAAGCCATTTCTTCAGGTATGACTGATCTATTTGATCAATTCTGTTTTTTTACTATTGTCTGTCAATGAAGTCTTCTTGGATCTGAATGCATAAGGAGTTTGATATTTGATTGATTGATTGTATAAGTGAGAAGGGTGATCTATGCTACTGCCTGTGTAAAGCTCTGTAAATTTATGGTAGATGTTCAGTATATTGCTGGTTGGTATAGACTTGATTCAGAAGTTTTATGTTTCTGTAGTTTTGAAGGTATACACAGGTTTGATTAAAGGAAGTAGCGTATACATGCAGGTTGGGTTCAGGAAAGTAGCCCGCATTTTTAGATGCATGACTTTTGAGGTTGCAACTAGTTCTGAATGATAATGCATGATTCTGGGTTCAACACAATATTATGGTGACAATGATATGAATATTTAGATTAACTAATTATTGGTTGATGCAGCTTGAAAGTTCTGATGGGTCCAATATGAAAATTTGATGAAATGAGGCCTTCATCTGTATTGTTGTGTACCAGAAGCATCCGGTCTGAAAATTTATGAAACGTGGTCCCTGGAGGAAGAGGGAAGGTCGTAGCCTTCTGTAGGTCGGCGCCTACATACTAGTTAACACATTGGGCAGTATAAGAGCTAGGAGGTTGTAGCTCCCTTCCAGTAGAAGCTGGAAAACAAGAGAAGGTTGTAGCCTTCTACAGGTGGGTGCATGCGTACTGGTATGAGTCTGCACCAGTACAAGATTGTAAACAAATTTTCTTATTATTAAAAGAAGACAGAGACGACAACAATAGGTGGTTTTCACCCACATTGGGTTTCCACCTTAAATCTTGGTGTTCATGTGTGTTGCTTATGTGTGATGGTTTATTCTGTTTTTTTCCACTGTTTAATAAGTTACTGATGCACTAGTTAAAGAACAACACATGATAAATGGACTAAATCACAAGTTCTCTGGGTATACATTGGTTTCGCTAATAACAATAGTGTGTACACGCTAGTTCACTTCATAGAAGTAGCATATATGAATCTGTTTGGGAAATGAAAAATTATTGATCTGATAATACTGATTCATCCCCCCTCTCAGTATTATTTCCAATAGAGGGTGCAAAGAAGTCTCATTTCTGGTAATTGTTAGAGGATTCACAACCGAAGTAATATCTATTTTTATAGTAGTACTCATGGTTACAATAATATTGGAAATATAGCTAGTTGTTATAGCTTCATCAACTGTTTTAGCACCAATGGTAACATTGACTGTTATAACTTGTTGCTTTTATAAAGAACCTTGAACTAAGTTTTCTTCCCCTGGTAATTTGTTGGGTCCTTCATTTTGGAAACAAAGTCGTGCCATGTTTTTTTCCACTGCAACTACCTGAGCATTTGTTCAACATTCACAAAATGCAGAAACAACCTGAACCATTCAACTATAGATTGGGAGTTATGTTGTAAGAGGTTTTGACTTCTGGCTTTTGAAGGCTCTGGTTGTTCTCCTTGGAGCTCAATAGTCAAAGCCAATTTGTTGAAAATTTCTGCGGCCTATTTGTAATACTACTTCTGCTGGTTGGAGTCATACGAGTGCTTTGATGAGGTTGGCTTTATAATTCTTGGCTGCTTAGTGTCTCCCAAGTCAGCTTCGGTTTTCTTTCCTACCTGGTTGGCTATTTTAATGTTTGAAAGGGGAGTTTTCTTGGGTTCCCTTAGTTCAACATTAATTATATTTTCTCCTTTGACAGTTGTGCTCTTCCCATTTAACAATCAACTCTAGACAATATTTCATTGCATGTTTGTTGACCCTGCACTGAGCACCAAGGTCATATGGGAAATGAAAAATCTCTTGCAACATGCCGCTATTGGTTACAATTGTAACAATGGATCAGAACTTGCCTCTTGTTCTTCCCCCCTTGTTCCTCCACCTCCTTGTTGTCGAGGAGATTCATTGATCTTGTAAACATAATGATTCAGTTGGTCAGGTAAGGCATCTAATTCCCTACACTAATCAATGTAGTGAGTAGATGAAGCACATAACTCACAGAAAACATTATTTGGGATGTTTGAATACTTTTGTAATATTGTATAGAAGTGAGGGAAATGTCCGTAGGTCTTTCAAATTTCACAATATTTGGTTGGAGCTACACTTTGCTAGTTAGGAAAAGCATGGAACTATGTGCACCCTGCATATGACCCTTGCGTACTAACCGGCACAAATTCGACGGTGGGTAAAGATGTGGAGGGCCTTGCCGATACAGAGGGAGTGCTAGGGATTCTCAATCTTGGGAACTTTGTGGTATCTTTCCCCTCAACATGGTAGTTGGTACACTAGATGTGCAGTCGTGATGGTCGCACCAGGTGCATGTCCCTTAACTTCTCTGTCAGATCAATGATTTGATGCCGAAATCCTATGAGAGTAGGGTCATGGGAAACCACTCCTCCTTTATGTTCATTTAGGTATCCTTCCATGGCCTCAAATTGTGTCGCATGTTATAGGGAATGTTGTAGAGTATCAGTCTTCTGTTGAGTCAACGGTGTGCGGGTGAGTGGTAGTAGCACCTTGATAAACCAATCTCGTTGATGGTTGGGGTCAATAGGGTAACTTAGCTTGTAAATGACATCCTTATATCTTTGCATCATATCCCAGGTGGTTTCACCCTCCCTTTGCTTAATTTACCATGGTTCTAATAGCCCTTGCGGTTTAGTCTGAGGGAGTTTGAGCTCTTGAACAAACTACTGTCAGACCTCATATATTGTTGGATTTTGTTGTAGTGTGGACCACTTGATGAACCATCTCAGGGCTCTGTCTCAAAGAGTGGTTTGTAATTTATTAAGCTTCATGGCATCTAGAGTCTGGCAATCTCTTCAAATGGACTTTCATAGATACCAATGTTGTTCGACATCTTCATTCCCTTTCGCAGAGAAATCATGATACTTAGTAAAGGATCTCACCATTTTACCAACCATAAATGGTTGAACTGATAGAATGAGTATGAATCCTTGGGAACCTAGTTGTGATGATCCTCGGGGACCCAAACTGCGAGTACTATTTATACCAATAGAGGGACCAACCTTGTAGTTAGAGTGTACACTATGAACCTTAATAACTTTAACTAGCTTAGACAAAATTGACCAGGGTTTTTATAAAGTACTAGGGGGAGGTACTACTTGAGCTACTGGGCAACAAATCACTACTCGTGGGAGATGCATCATTCTCAGAAAATAATCTTCTCATAGGGAAGCACATGTCATCATCTCGGCTCTCCAAAGAGTTTGTAGGGCCTGATCTATCTCGCATTCCCATATCTGCTGGCAGGGTAAAATCTCTACTGCTTCTCTGAACCTATGTCAATGTGATAGTCTTGACCTCTCTTATTGGGCTAGGTGTCACTCTAGTGTCATATGCATTGCTTCACAACTTAAACTAACTTCTCTCTCCTCCTTGCGCCTTTGGACTGCTAAACACCACTCCTACTTGGTGTAGCTTCTTTTGATGTATATACATCTCCCGAAAATCTTTCTCCGACCATTCTTTAGTTATATGTGCTCTCCTTTGTGCTCATAGATCTCTAGCCTTCCAGAAGTCATCCGCATCTATCTCTCCAATATTTTCATAACTTCCATCAAGGTAGCATTCCCATCGTTTTAGGCCTTTCCCCTGGTACCAGGGCTTTAAACTGGCATAAGTGGCTAATGGAACACCAACAAGTTTTTTTATACCATTAGAACTTTAATCCACAATAGGATTTCCTTCAAGAGTCTCCCTCACAACCCTAACTTGAATACGTCCTCAGCCTTAGATAAAGACTGATGATCCTCTGCAACAAACTCAATAAATACTTCTCTAGAGTGGTTTGCACCTAGAAGTCAACAGCTTGAGTCAAGTCCATGTCGAGCCGATGTAATGAAACAAGATCAACTCATGTTCAGGTATAAGGAGATCGACTTTGGCAGTTGGTCTTTTCGTTTATCTGTAATATCTACAACAAATTGTAGAGCTCCTCCGAGAACTCGCAATAGAAGATCTCATACTAATCTCTTGCGAGCTCCAGGATTTATTCCTTCAACCGCTTCGCACTTCGGTGACAAAGTTGCGCTTGTTGAAGGGCAAACCACTATAATTGTTCATGCCACCAATCCTGTAGATCCCTCTTAAATATCCTTGACACCATATTCCAGACCCTTTGGAAGTTTTCAGGTCTCGACAACGAAACCATTTGTTGGTGAAAAATGGTGAACATGTTGAGACCTTGGGTT
>APFE031673338.1:0-11385 GCA_000404065.3 Pinus taeda | reverse complement strand
GGTTGGGTGAGGTTGGTTGGAGGGGTGGCGATGTGGAGGCGGGGGGGAGGGAGAGGGGAAAATAGGGAGGAAGGACAATTTTGCCTGAGGGGAGGAAAGGAGGGATAATATGAATTAATAAAACCTTTATAACCATGATTTTCAACTTTTGGGCACGACCCTTGTTGAAGGAGGAGAATTTTATCATTGAAATTGGGACTTTCATGCAAAGATTTAAGGGATGGGTAAATAACCATAAATTTCATTGACCTTGTTCGAACTTTTTTCATTAGGGAAATCATATTGGCTTGTTTATCCTCTTCCTTATTTAGGCCTCTCAATATGCAAAAAAAAATCAGATTTCCAAAATGTCCACATGCCAAGGGCTCTTTTGAGAATCTTATTATCTTATTATTTTGGGCTACAAATTTATAGCTCATGTGTTTTATGACCAAGAGAGAATTGCCCAAGATATTCATTTCCTTAATTTCTTTTTGATGAGCTAGATTGAGTCCAAGATATAATCCATATGATTCTGCTTGGTTGTTGGTATTCTTTCCCAATCCCCAAGAAGAATGGTCAACAATTATTCCTTTGGGATTAATGAGAATCCCTACTCCTCTTGCCACCCCTGGATTTCTTTTTGAGGCACCATCAAATTGGAGAGTCCATGAATTTGTTTTTTTCTTCCATTCTTCAAGCCCATCTCGGGTGAGACGGAGGATCCAGGGAGGGTGAGAAGGAGGTACTTTCTTTGGGGACAATAAGGCAGGGGGCAAGCCCAAGGGGAGAGCCATGTCAATTCTTTAGAATCTAGAGCAAGTTCCATTATGGGTATTTGGAATTCAACATAGTAAAAAATAGCTTTGAGGGCAGTGATCCTGGCTGGAGAGAAAGCAAAGCACCTTATTTCTTGATAGCCTTATGTGCCAATAAACATACTTGGGGGTGTGATCGAGAGTTATTTGAAGGAGATTTTGGCTTGAAGGGAGCTCGCATAAAAATTGGGCTAAGAGGCAAAGAAATGGAGAAGATCAAGTGGCCAACTTGTTCTAAGGAGAAGAGGGCCAAAGGCCATAGAAAAAACCAATCTAGAAAATTGGCAACAAAGAAAAAGGTGTGGGATTCTTTCCTCTAAGTTCTGACAAAGGGTATAGTTGGAGGGACCAATAAAGCCCCTTCGCTCGAGATTCTCCACAATAATGATTCTCTTATGAGCTAGCATCCAATAGATGGGCATTGTGGGGGATTTGGAAGTTGAAAAGTAGATGGGAGTAGCCTTGAATAATAGATGAGGACTTGGGGGGAATTTGGGCACTAAACAGTATATGGGAGTATCCTTCCTTAACTAGGAATGGGGATTTCTTCCACCCCCACTTGTCCTCCATTGATTACACAAGGGGGGTGCATCTAATTAATATCTTGATTAGAATATCTCGTATCGGGATAAAATTTGTCGGGATATTTTCAATTTTCCACTGTGTCCAAAGGCCATGTCAGTCCCAATTGGAAATTTGGTCTAGATGGACAATACTTCCTTGCATCAAAAGATCCGTGAGAGGGGAGATAGAGGGATCCAATCCCAAGGGAGTGAGCCCTAATATTGATTTCGACCAAATATTGATCGAATCACCCTTACCCAAAATTTTACAGAGATTATTCATAACGAGATCTGAAGATGATTGTAGTAGTTTTCAGATAGGAGAACCGTGTGATGCTTCCATGTGCTCTTCCCTATTGTTGTGCTTATGGAAGTACTTTTAACTCATTACTTTCACCCACCAATGGTCGAGAATAGTCTTTAGAAGCTAATAGATGTTGGAACCCATGGCCAAATTGACCATGGTGGGGTCTCGGATGCCAAGCCCCCCATGCTGTTTTCACGCTTTGATTGTTTTCCTGTTTACCAATTGGAAATTGATTTTGTCTTGCCTTCCTCCCTCCCATAGAAATTTCCTGATATATATTCCAAGTTGATGCAATACATACGTAGGTGCCTGAAGAGTAGAGAATTGGTACAGAGGAATGGTTGATAGCACCTATTTCATGAGGATAGTCCTTCCTATATTATTTAGCCATATTCCTCCCTAGTTCACAATTTTGGATATGATTTTATCGAGAACCAATTTCCAATCATATGGAGCTGTTCTCCTTAGGAAGATTGGAAATCCTAAGTTGTTTAAATCCTTCCAATCTTGGACAGTTTTGAGTCCCAAAATTTCTTCTATCTTTTTTTCTTTTTGAGGGGATATATTCCAAGTATATATTCGACTTTTGCAGTCATTTGTGGCTCCTATAGAGGCTATAAGGAGTTTATCCAAATTTTCTTTGAAGTGTCTGGTGATCACCATAGAGGAACCACCTAACAGAATAGTCTCATCCACAAACTGCCCATTTTTGATACTTCTGATCCCCTCTTTATATTTGATCTCGTGAATGTGGTGGGAATTAAAATCATTCTATAATATTTTCCCCAATGAGTCCAACATGATTATATAGAGAAAAGGGGAGAGGAATCAACCCTACCATAGATCCCTATAAGATTGAAAGAAACCTACCACTTGACCTTTGACCAGAGGGGCGATCCAGGGAGAAGAGATGCAGAGAGTTATCCACTTTATAAAGGTTTCATCAAACCCCAAATTTCTCAAAACTTTCAACATGAAGCTATGCCTGACCCTGTCAAAACCATTTTCCATATCCAGTTTTATTATCATTCCTTGATCCGCTTTTTTCCAACTCAAATCGATAGCTTCTTGACGAAAAATTATGTTATCAAAATTTTTCTTTCCCTACAAAAATCCCCCTTGGTTGACCGAGATCAATTGAGGCAGAAGGTTTTTGAGTCTAGAGGCAAGCAACTTTGAGATGACCTTATAAGAGACATTTTAGAGAGAGATTGGGTAGAATCTAGAGAAGGAGGGGTTAGAATCCTTTGGGATTAAATCTAAGAAGGAAGTGTTGATTCCTCCCCCCATTATAAATATCTTAAAAGAGTACCCTATCATATGCCACAAGTCTTTACTTATCAAATCCTAGAATTTCTCATAAAAACCGGCTAAGAAACCATTTGGACCAGGGGCATTGTCAGGCGAAAAGGAGAAAAAAAATTGATCGAATATCATCTGATGTCAGAGGGGATGTTAAGGCACTATTCATCTCTGTAGTGAAGAGAGGGGAATTTCTCTTGGAATAATTCCTCATTTTCAAGATCCTTTTGGAGGTCTTCTTGATAAAGGTTCTTCAAATGCTCCATGAAAACTTTCTTAATTTCCTCAAAGTTAGTTAGTGACTGCCCCCCATGCTGTAGCTAAGATATGTTTTTTTTTCTTTCTCTAAACTTTTCCTGTTTATGGAAGAACTTTGTGTTTCTATCCCCAGCCAAGAGCCAACTGTTTCTAGATTTTAACCTCTAGTATTCTTCTTCTCTTCTGAGGAGGGTATAAAGAGCATTGAAGGTTTCAACTTCTTTTTGGAAATCATTCGGATTAATCGGGTCAGTATCAATTTTCCCCTGAATAGATTTAGGTGATGCTCATTATCCTTTATTGCATATTGCCTTTTATATTTATTTTCCTTCAGCCATCGCTTCATATCACCTTTTAGCCTTTTTATTTTAGATTCCCAGATAGAGATTAGGTTGTGCTTAACCCAAATCGACCATGAAAGAGAGACCAAATCAAAGTACCCTTAGGAGTCCAACCATAGAGGGGAGAACCTAAAGCGAATATGCCCAACATTAAGTGAGGGCGAGATGAGGAGGCTAATAGGATGTTGATCCAAGCCACACTAAGGAAGGATAAAGGATTTCAAGCACAAATTCAAAGTAAGGAGGCTATCTGAAGTGAGGAAACGATCAAGCCTAGTAGAAATATGGCCTGAACCAGAGCATTTATTATTCCATATATGAAGGAATTTAGAAGGTTTGACATTAAAAATATTGAGATTGAGAATTAAATCCTCCATATTTTCCTGCGAGGCATCCCTGACAATGGAGCCTCCCTATTTGTCATTTTGACCAATAGAGGTATTGAAGTCTCCTCCTAGGATATAGTTATGTCCCTAATCATAGTTTTTCAACTCTGTCAAGGACCTCCAACACTCATGTTTCTCTTTTAAGTGAATAAGCATATATAAATTGATTGCAATGCAGTTCTAATGCAACTCTAAAATTTTAAGGTAGTTTCGATTGAGTGGGTTTCTTTTATAGAGCTTACCAGTTGAAATTTTATTGGATTCCACATCATGCAGAGGAATCCTGAAGCACCTCTTAATTTTTCTGCTACCATATTGCATTTCCCCCAAATTTTGGAGTGAATGGAGGAGATTTTTATCTCCCTGTTGTGATGTGCAACAACCCCCTATTTATTTTAAATAAATAACTTAGGAGATTATTGTATAAATAAATAGGGACCCTTAAAAAATTAAAAAGAATAGGAATATAGTTTAGTTTAGGGTCTTTTTAAGAAGAAATCTGATTTTTAATAAAAAAATCCTCATAAAAGCTTGAATGGCTTCAATAAGGCTTACCTCAAAGAAAACCCAACAATATTACATATTGCAAAGTTTCATTTACCCTTTCGAAACTTGCGATTGCAATAAAAGATAACCCTTGGGAATCATAACATATATATTCTTTAAAAAATCTTAAGTGTTGATGAAATTCCTCCATGGAGAAAATTCCTCGCATCACAAAATTATAACAAAAGCGATGTATCATAAAGACCGAGGAACATCCCAATTGTGAAATACAATAAGCAATCGGACCTGACTAAACAATAAAACATGCTCTTAAAAATATCGGGTACAGATAAATCACAAGAGTATCAAAATGCTCTCCGCCTCTATCACTCCCAATTTCCCTAATTGTGATAAAGCTATTTTTTAAAGAGCGCGCCTAAGGATAATCATAAAGCTAAAAATAAAAGTCACGCTTAATAATAAACCCATGGGCCCACTACAATGCCACGTTAATTCTCGCAATTTCGTAATCACTTAAAGCTTTCGTCCATATCCATTGTCCACTACTCCCGAAAACTCTGATTGCAATATTGCAATCGCACATCTCTCATACTTAATAAGCTGATACAGTGATATTTCTATCAGATATTGCCGGAGTACTTGAAGATAAGTTTTATTTACTATTTGAAAATGTTTTGTGATGCGATATATTAATGAATAATAAATAACCACACGAAGCCATGATTTCAGATAGATTTGATGGACTATTTGGATTGATTCACATTTAAACTTCCCTTTCCCTCATTTCAAAGCCTTATGTGTTTGTATGTTTCTGCATTTAACTCCTACCACTCTTCATTCCTCTGTATTCTCAATTTGCAATTTTCGCTCGAGAAAGAATTGTGTAACAAGATGACTAAGTTGAAGAAAGGAAAGAAACCCAACGAAGCTACACAATCTTCTAGATTTGATGTAACAAAAATGCCCCCATTATTCTCAGATACGACATGCATTATCGAAAGCAGTACTTCCTCATGGGAAACCATGTACCAATTGTTGCCAAAACTGGCTCACCCAACAGAGAATAATATTGGTAGTAGTAACTCTCAATCAGAGATAGACGTTCCGGCTAAAACCCCGGATAAACACTCTGACAGCTCCCAGCTCCAATCTGTCGCACGAAAACCCCAGCGTCAGCCTCTAGGGACTGTGTCATCTTTTTTTGGCCCAGCATCTATCGAACATCACCTTAGCTCACCCTGCGTCAGCCTCTGGAGGCATTGCGTCAACCCTTAGAGCCTCTGAATCACCCATGCTATCTCTCTGAGGCACTGCACAACTCCTAGTTTCCTCTGCGTGAGCCTTGGATGGATTTGCATGAACCTCTGGCTAGATTTGCATCCCTCTCTCCCAGCTTCTGCACTGATCCTCCTGGTACTATCTTTTCCTCTCTACTTCTGTATTCACTGCCCCTCAGCTACAACTTTGATCACTCTTTCGACTTCGTTAGCAAACGCTACCCCAGAAAATCGAAATCTTGATCAGCTTGGTGTGTTCTCCAAGCAACCCTCAAGCCTCCTCTTATACTTTTCTCATTGACAATTCAACGGTCGATATTAAGTCCCTAATCAACGGATAAGATTAAATCTCACTTGATCCATAAATTTTTGACCCTTCTAACATAGTTTTATATTAATTAACATTAATATTTTATTTTCCCCAAGTTTATACTTAGGGACTCCATTAAAAATATTAACTATTTTAATATCTCCCAAACTGTTTATAATCTACCCAAACCATTTCTAGGTATTGGTGATCTCATGTGCTTTAGCCTCTCCACAAAATTTTGTGACTAGAGCACATCCAATGCTACCCCAAATCAACACTTCCTCTTACATAGGACTATGCTGTAACAATACTCCTCACTGAGTATCACCCCGATCATCCGGCATCAGTCCCTGGTGCTGATGCTAGGCCTTCTGCCCAACATCCTCTGCACTATTGCATGATGTACTACTACCCATGGCCCTACCACTGCCAATGCTGCATCTGTACGCCAACCCCTCTCATCATGTTGCATCATGCTGCTCATAACACTTCCACTGCTAACTGTTGCACTGCAACTCAGTTACTGAGAAGTAAGTAATTGATCTCCCAACTCTAACATCTCTGTCAGGGTAGACACACCCACGAAGCTGAAACTCCCTCTGTCGCTGAGAAGTTCTCCCTATCTAACCTCTTCACTATTGCAACCACTCCATGCATCTTGCACTACTACCTCACGCTGTCTTGGGAATCCTTCACTGTAGCTCCCTTTCTCGCTCCATCCTCGTTCATCTCTACTGACATCTGCCAGCATTTCTACTCCTCTTCGGGGCTCCTGTAGCTAGGTATAATCCGAGAGGTTGGGTACCTCAAGGATCCTACCCCTCATCGCCTATAGTCCATCTGACTATAGCTCAATGTCTCCCCACTTCTGCTCAAGTGGTGTGTGATCAGTCATGGCACAGTCATCATCTACCTCCACTTCCTTCTTCGCCCTTGCTGGCATAGCCTTGGTCTCGGAAACCTCTCCCTCTCTCTTCTTCCTTGGATACTGGGTCGCATAATGACCTAGTTCCCAACAATGAAAGCATTTGACCTTGGAAAGGTCCTTCTTCTTCCATTTCTCCTGATTTCCCTCAGATTCTATGGCAACATCCTCCTCTTCCTCCTTCTTGATTCTAATCCCCTTGCCGCTGCTTCCCACCTTTCTTAGCCTTTTGATCTCTTCTTGGTGAAGAGACACCCACATTTCCTCCCAATATGGAAGGGTCGCCCTACCCAGTATGCTCTAGACAAACACCTCCCAGTTTTTCAGAGACTACGTTCAAGGTTGTTCCCACCATCAATTCTGGATTTGGTGTCGCCCCTATGAAAGTCAGCTGATCCCAGATCCCCTTCAATTGACCAAGGAAGGTGTTGATCTGTTATCCGTTCTTCATCTGTTACGATGTAGCTGATTTTCTAGTAGCATCCTTCTCTTCACAGAAGTATGTTGGTACAATTTCTTTAGGGCCTCCCACATCTCATTTTCCGCGTCTTTTTCAAAAATATGTGGTACTACATGGTCCTTGACGCCGTCAAGGATGATGCTCTTGGACCTTGCCATTGACTCCTTGTACTTGTCGTTATTAGCTAGGTCAACTGGGATTGCTATCACCCTCAAGGCAAAGTTCTTAACACGATTCCTGTCTAGAAAAAATAAGATTTTGGCCTTCCAGACTACGAAGTTTGAGGCGCCATCCAGTATATCCTAGTATCTTACCCTGTTCACGGCCATCTCACTGCTCCTCTACTTCCCTCCTAGAATTTCTTGGTGTGACTCCCTCTGAGCCTCGATTTCCCTCCTGGAAACCCTTCCACCAATGTCGAGATTCCCCCACTCTGATCGTTAGTGCAACTATACCACTAATCCAAATTTCTTGGCTAGAAATCCTCAACAACAACTCCCTCCTCCTTGGTCTTGCCCTGTTAGGTACTGTTCTGACTATAGTACCCCACTGGCTTCACTCTACAACTTACCCACAACCTCCTAAGCCCTAGCAAACTAAAGGTTAGAGCTTCTAGGCTCTGTGCAATCCCGGCACCAACAAAATTTCTACCTCTTAGCCACGGGAGTCAATCCTTCTTGACTAAGAAAGATGATCGGGCATTGTGTAGTTCAAGTCTGCTTCCCTCTGCCACTATGATGATCCTCTTCCCGACTTAAACTTGATGACGCAGGCACTGTGTCACCCGTTCCTGGCTGCTTCTTTACTAGGAACAACTTCTGTCACTCGGGACAGTTGTTTTCTGTCGCTGTTGCTCTACTCATCTAATGTCCTCAGTTCTCCTATGATCTACAACCACACTCTGATACCATGTTGGAATTTCTAAGTTTGACTGTTAGAAACCCTTCATGTACTTTTCTGATTTATTTCTGCCTACTTGTTCTGATTAATTAACAAGTTATTTACGATGTAAATACTGAAAATAAATACAAGTACATGCCCAACACATTATAGATCATCAACTGCAGGAAAAAAAACAAGAACACAAGTGAAAACATTGTTTTTGGACCAATGTCCTCGGAAAAACCCAATGTGGGTGCAACTATTGGAGGGTTTTAAGTATTATGCAGTTTCATAATACAATCTGGGTGCCAAAACTGGCTCACCCAATAGATAATAATCTCGTCAGTAGTACCTTTCATTCGGAGATAGATGTTTCGACTGAAACCCCGGATAAACACTCTGACAGCTCCTAGGTCAAATTTTCCCCACAAAAACCCCAACATCAGCCTCTAGGGACTACCTCAGCCTTTTTTGGCCCAGTGTTTGCGCAACGTCACCCTAGCTTGCCCTGCATCAGCATCTGTGTGGTGAAGTAAAATTATAAGTGCAGACAGAAACAAATTCCTCTAGCCCGATAATGGGTCTAGCCACAACAGATGCATTCTATGGAAGATTTCCTTAGGTTAGAACCAATTAAGAGGGCATGCCTCTTAGTACGCTTATCTTGTTTGATGATTTCCGTGCTTGCTTTCTCCAGCTATTTCTCGCTTCCTTCTTCAAGCACCTGAAACAAGTAAACAACATCAAACAACAATCGTGATAATAGACAGATTGTAATTCAACCTACTTAACAAGTCAAGAAAGATTAAGCCATGAATATGTAAAATGAAAAAACATGTAGGAAATCAATTGATAGTTTCATATATTAATATCAAAGAGAGATTACAACCATTGTATTGATGTTGCAGTCCTCCTCTGACAAGACCAGGTTACCACACACTTCTGCTAGCATTTCATGATGGCCTCAAGCCACAATAGTTTCAAGGCTCTTTCCTTTAGGCTTCACTCCAAACCAAATCACACTTCTCCCTCACACAACTAGATAGCTACAACTAGGAATAGCTTGTTGTTTACTCCAAACCAAAATAGCACTAGCACACCAACATTAACACTCCAACACTAAAACTAGCTTGTGCTTGGGAAAAAGGTAGGTTTATATAGGTTGAATGGATGGGAGATGGATCCTCTTCTCATGGGAGAAGGTATTATCCCTTGAGGTAGTTCCATCATTATAGGGGAAAGGAGCCCAAACTGACATCCTTGACCCCATCTAGCCAAACCATTTACAAGACTTCCGTTACAAAGCTTCAAGAGCTAGAATCTTCGACTCCTAATTTAAAAAACTTTCCATAACATGACCAGCATGACTAGAACACAACTTAGTCACTCTGGTTGGTGCTAGGTGTTACACTAAAATTTTTCACCATGAATATCTGCAGTTAGTATGGCTCCATCAACAGTCAAACTATCCTCCTTGTCAAGCCTTATACCTCTGCTCTCCATGTCAAACTTCAAGAAAGAGAGAAAGTCATTAAAAATCATGTTTATCTCTGGGTACGCAGGTTCTCTCTACCTTGCCTGCGTGTACGTATCCCAAGCTCATTGTACCTGCGTACTTGTACGCTCTGTAAGTCAAGGGATGGGTGCGTACTCCTGTAAAGGTCAAAAGGCGCGAGTTTCATCTTAAAAAAGTTACTTGTGGTCATTTCTAGAGCATTCTAGAAGATTGTTTGACGTGTATTGAGCGCCTCCAGATGGTTCATGCATCCCTATGAAAGAGGAACTTATCCCATCAAGAGAGGAGCTACCCCATCCAAAAGAGGGAGTATCCCATTGATGTTGGAACTGAATAACTTCCTCTAGAACACTATAAATACAGGCATTGGGCCAGAAGAGGGGAGGTTGAAAGCTGAATATTCCAAAGGGTAGATGCTGCTGGAATTAGAACTTCCTTGTAGAAGCTTGTGAGGAGAGATTACCATCCTTTCTTGTTTCATTTGGAAGTGGGTGAGCTTGTCAAAGTAGAGGAAAACTCTTGCTGGACCCTGGGAGGAACTTGCACAACACCAAGGCTCAGGTTGTAATGGTTTCTTTTGTTTCCTTAATACAAATAAGTCCATTCTTCTCAATGATTTGTTGTTAATGAATTGTTTCATATACTCCTTGGTCTATATGTTGAATATGTTTTGTTTTATGAGATATTCAGGTGTTATGTAATCGTTTGATTGTTAGTGTATGCAGGTTTCGAAGTGAAGGAGGAGCTCATCTGGATCGACGAGGCTAGACTACTACAACAACGTTGGACATGGCTAGGATCGAAAACACTTGATTTCTCATGTGATAGATGCATGTTTAGAGAAGGATTGCTCTTAATTGTCTTGTTTGTCACTAGAAAGTCTTAGGCTTCTAGGGAGGTTGGTTTTGTCCGCAAGATTAACTCTTTTCGCATGACAAATTGGTGACTCCACTGGGGAACTCCATTAATGTGAATGATTTTTCCTTTGTGTGAAACTTTGATCTGAGAAAAGTCAGTTGTTTTCTGGTTTTTGGCTGTTTGACTGTGTATTTGGGTGGGCTAGCTTAGGGTTAAATTAGATTTTAGTTTTTCTTAGTTTTTCCAGTAGTACGCACCCTCTGCGTTGAGCACAGTGCGTACCTGTACGCACTGCAGCTTTGTGCACAGAGCGGGCCCGCACCTGTCTGAACAAGTCACCTACGTACCTTGTCAAAAATTGAGAAAATTCCAATTTTTCCATTTTTCCTCTTAGATTTTGTCTTTAATTAGTTTATTTATTGCTACCCAGATCCACTGGTTACCTGTCAGAAGCTTTCATCTTGGCTAATTTCATTGGCATTCCTGCTTTAAGCTTTTATCAATTGGGTGTTTTGAGTCTCTTTTTGAGAGATTCTAAATTTGATTTCCTTTGGTCATTACTTGGAGGTTTGTCTTAGTCTTTTCACAATTTTGCATCTTTTTGCTCTTGTTTTTGCAAAAAAAATTTCCCCCTCATTCGTCGGGGGGGGGGCTAAATTGTGTATGAGTGTTAATCGCCTTTGAGTGTTTTTATTT
>APFE031673334.1:0-12344 GCA_000404065.3 Pinus taeda | reverse complement strand
TTGAAGTAAATACTTTCCTTAATTATTCCGCAATTCCATAGTTTTTAAAGATATGAAGAGAATGCATCCTACATTTCTACTGTCCATTTCACTATAGTTTTCTTTTTCCTAACAGTAAAGTGCTTCCATTGCACTTTATTTTAAGAGATATCTCAGTTCTAGATTAAAACATATTATTATTTTCATCTCTTGATTATTTTATAGCATATTTCATTCATTCTAAATATGGTTCTTCCAATTTTTCATTCATACTTTCCAGAAAAATATCATCAACCTGCACCGAACAAAACTATCCACATATACCCAACAAGGTCAGTAACATTGCTATATCATCACAATAGAAATAGATACCTTTTTTCGCCATTACCCACTAGGTGTGCCAAGTGATATGGATCTCATACAATGTTTCTTTCCCAAGATTTAAAGCCATGAAATTTCCAATAACGTTAAAGATCTAGTTACTTACTTTTTTGCTCCTTATTTCTCGCAACTATCACCCTGTCATATTAGACAACATTAAATGATATTATATCATAATCTTAGATATGAGTTCATCATGCTTATGTCTCTACCACTTTTCATGGCTTTCATATTTTTGTTCTTATCAATTCGACCTCAAAGTGGATTGAGGCAAGTCCATGCTTATTGTTTTGTCATTTGTTTCCTACCTGTTCATAGCCACAAACACTAAACCAAAAAAGTACGAGGAAACATCAATATAGAATTAATAATACCAACACAAGTAATTGAAGTTTCGTGGTTAAAACATCAAAACATAGCTTCACAGATCTGTAACATGTTCACAGATCTGTTTTTGTACATCATTCCAATCAACCACTTTTATGGTCATTTTGGTTTAGAAAAAAATTAAGTTGTGATGTGTTCTTATGAAAAAACAAGATTGGTCTCTAAGCCAACATAAGTTTGATACTATTCCATTCCTAAGGTTGAAGCCCATCAATTATTTCCTTGCCTAATTAGGTTTAATATTTTAATTTTTTTAGCAATTCTGCTTAAGGGATTGCATGTTTTCACTCCTGATTTTAGCTTTGCTCCATTTTTTCTCTTATCCATTTATGTGTAAGGATGACAAATTTTGTACTATCTTTGAGTTCCTTCATGTTTTTTTTCTAGTTCTTGGGCAATTAAAATGCTACTATAATTGTTATTTTCAACTAGATAGTCTTGAATTATTCTAACTAATTTGTTGTTCTTGTGACCTTTCACATAATTAGTGAACTTTTATCCTGTCCTCTGTATATATCACATAATTAGTGACCTTTCACATCTTTGATTGTTCGTGTTTTTCTCGGGTATCCTATTTTCTACCAATTCTCGGGTATCCTTCAAGCTTTTTTTTCTTCCACTGAAGAATTTATTTTCCTCTTCACGGCCATTTAATTTTCTCTTAATATTTGCTTTATATCTATAATATATATATTGTTTTATATATATATATATATAATTTTATATATATATATATATATAATATATAGATATATATTATTATAATATAATATAATAAATATAAATAATAATTTTTTCATGCTTTCTCTGGAAATTTTCATGGTCACACTTTGTCCCTATTATTGAGGTATTTTCAATTTTTTGAATACCTAGTTCAAAATTATTTATCTATTTCCTTGGTAACATTTTTATTGTTGGCAGTTTAATTCTCATCCATAAGGGTATAATCTTTAGCATATTGGTGCTTTAGTTATGCTATTAGAATTTATTTTCGTGATAGAAATATTTTAGTTATGCCAATATTAATATTAAATAGGACCAATAATACTCCTTTGAATAGATATTTTGTTGTGCTACACTGTATGTGCATGACATTGGTTCTTAATTCCTCTTTTCAACCATTTTCTATTTGTATTTATGTACCTTACAACGCATTGTATTTAAATTATGTATGCACTACAATGTTCCTAGTTCCTAGAGTCAAAGCATTTCTTATATGGTTGCACAGCTCAGTTTGGAGACAAAATTGTACATAAGAATACTCAATTGGGAGCTATTTTAAGTTCTTGCATTCTTATTTTTTTCCATAACTCACACACGATCTATATATATATATATATTATATATATTATAATATATAATATATATATATATATATATATTATATATATAATATATTATATATATATATATATTTATATATATATATATATATTATTATATTATATCTATATATATATATATCTGTGTGTGTGTGTGTGTGTGTATTTCTCATAGATATGTTTTTTTTCACAATATCCCAATTTATGTTAGATGATTCCTCTGATAAATTCTACTAGAGCACCCCTCATATGAAACAATTGTTCGTATGAAAAACAATTGTTATAATGTTCTTAGACCACTTTACTGCAACTTATTAATCTATAGGACTTACCAAAGCTTTTTATAATGAAATTTTCTATCGGGTTTCCTTTGCACTCTACCTTTTTCTCGAATAGAATAATAATGCAGATCGTGATTACATGCAATTTTCCATCTTACTTTCATACAATTATCAATCCGTGGTTAGTTCTTCAACTTGTTTTTGGAATTCTTTCGCCTTTTTGCACTCAATTATATCCTTATGCAATTTAGACACAAGTTAAAATTTACTGATTTTATTATCAGAGAATGACATTCCTCCTCGGATATGCTTAAGTGTTAATTACATCATGTCTGAGTGTGTAATAAATAATTTGTCAATATTTATTTTATTCTTGCTCTTCTCATATTGCATTTTCCTTTCTATACTTTATGATTTAGGGTTCACCACTAAGTGAAGGATGAAAAATCTGACCTTTATGCTTGCCTTATTATATTTAATAGGTTCCTATTCTATACATGCTCTGCATCTTGTCCAATATTCATGGTTACCAAAATTATGTCAAAAATTACTTCAACTACAGAGTAATTTTTTTTAGGATTTTATTAGTGTACCATCCCTGTATGACCCTTTTAACATCTACCAATAAAATTATTAATAACAGTTCGATGTTAAAACAATATACATCTATGTTTTTGTGTAGAGTAATTTATACCTCACATCATTTCTTGTGTAATATTTACTACTGATTATTTTTGCGTTTCTTTCCACATCTCTCCCTATCCCAACCAATCCATCATTAATATCATTCCTTTGTATCAGTCTTGGATTTAACATATAATAGATCATATTTCTCAAGTAAGTTCCTTGACCATAAGACATACGAGCCTTATATAATGATAATAACCTGTTAAAGCCTATAGAATATTTTGAATAACAAAAGAGTAAGAAGATACATTATCACTATATACATATCTCGCTCTTTCATAAGATAGAGCAATTTTCTACCATAATAATTTTTATATCACAGTAGACCTTAAATCATTTCCATCTTATATTATAATAGATACTTTAGTTTCTGAAAACTAATTTTATACCTTTTTGATATTTCCTCTATGATAATTTCTTATACCCACTTGTATTCACCTCGTTTGAAGTTCATGTTTAATTCATTCAATAATCTCTTATCACCAACTTATATTGCCTTCTGTGAACTTCCTGTAACAACTTTTAATTAATTGTTCTTTATACTATTATTACCTTTAGAACTAGGAATGGAATCACCTCCTATAATTATAGTTTACTAACCTTAGCCGCAAGCTCAAGATCACACTTTATTCATCTCAGCTGCAAGCTTAAGGTGGTGGAAAGAGGTTATCTATCTTCTATAGTATGCTGGTACATGGAGTATCATTATTGAATTTGTAGCTCTTGACAATTAAAACAAAATATCTATACATAATGTTTGGACATTATGAGTGCTCTTATTATATCTCTCATCTATTGTATATTGGTATTTCATTCTCCTTAATTTGAACATGTACATATCTACTAGTAACTTATTTTATATTTTATCAATATAACTACTCCTTATTTTCATAGCTATCACAACCACCATCTTTATTCACTAGCCTCATCCCATTTCTTTAAATCTATTTAATTGAGTAGTGTCTCTATTTCTACTTCTTTCATCAATTTACTTTTCTTACTGCATCTCACCCTAAAAAGTGTTTTTTTTTTTTTTTTAATATATACACTTGAGCACTTAATATAATTTTTTTTCAGCATTCAGACTTTAATACAACTCTCACATCCTAGTTGTAATTTTAGCAAGGATCAGATTACTGATATCTCTCATCCTTAACCTATTCATGAATTGGTTTACTACTAGTTGATATGTTACTTCTTTCAACAATTATATTGTTGAAGGTGACAATTCATATTATATCATACACCTAATTTTGATTTGGCTCATCATTCCAATCTTCCAGTTGTGGCTTGAAGCATAGGCCTCAATATTGAACCTATGCTCTGTTACCATCTGTAGCATATCTATTTTCACATCATATTTTTTATTTGTATTTTTCATATCTAGCATAATGGCAGCACTTATTACAAATTATTTGCCTTTGCACTTGTATGTATTACCTATAATGACTATAAGTCTTTGTACTCTTGGGAATCAACAATTAAATTTGGTTTTTTAAACCTTGGGTTACAAATTTTTTAGTCTCAACTTGTTTCATTCATTGCTAATGGTGTCCTTTCAGTTACCCAAGCTTAATATTCATGTATATATGATTATTGTTAGTTTAAAATATCCCCATTGGGATTAATAACCAATATCCACAATTTTTGTTGGCACAATACTAATGTCCTCAACACATACCATGTGAGAATTAAGGCCTAACTCAATAGTTTTTTTGCACTTTCGTTCAAGATAAATTTCCATGGTGCTTTAAACTTCACACTGTTGTATTTTGGCTCTAATGTGAGATTAATGAACTCATCTCTACATTAACGTGAGTGTATAATGGAAATTCATAACATCTAGTCGCTTCCACACAACCATTCCCATGTGACTAGCATGTGAACAATTGTACTCGAGCATAGTCAACGGTGATGATCTACCCTTGGAGTATAAAATGGTGAAGATAGTTTTGGCTCAACCGTAATGGTATTTTCTTCTTCGTTTCACTCATTTAGATTTTCATTTTTCATTTTAGTATTCGGTAATTACAACTCGAAGGGTTTTGGTGATTCATGGTTCCCATCACCTTGATTCAAACCTTGTGGGCCTTTGGCTTCCAGTATTTCATAAGGGGTGTATCTCTATTGGATCTATCACTCAAATTACCAAGGTTGTTTTTTTCTTTTATTCTACCCTCAATCCCAAGTAAAGGTAATGTCACTAGTTATTTATCTATGATTTTGTTTTACAGTGAAGATGTGACTTATGGAGACTAAAGTTCCCATCATTCTATGGCTTATTCTCTTTTTGGCTATCTTTGATTTGTTTAATTGAAAATGAAGACTAAGCTTCTTGGGAAATTTCTCTCTCTTCCAAGCCTTGATTTTTTTTATGATTTGAATATTTGATTTGGCAATTTAACAAGATATGTACCAACGTCCTTCACTTATGCTCTCTTTAATTTGTGAATTGCATTTTTTTCATAGTTAAACTCTAACTCCTCATTCTTTTGGGTTGCAGAGGAATTTTGAGCTTTCCATTTCTATACTTCATGTGTTATGGATTTTGGGATGAGGTTAAAACTTTTGAGCTAATTCTCATATGCTTATACATAAAAGGCTTGGCTTTTGGTTAAATTTTGATTAAGAGTTTTCAATCATTTCCCATGCAAAGCTGGGGAGAATTAATTGACACGTCTCAAGATTTTATTTAGCCTCAAGGATACGATGTACTCCCCATAGTATTATTATGTATGATTGGGGTTTACCAAACCCTTTGAACAATTTGGGGTTTTTTATGACCAACGTTCATTCACTTTGCTTCCACAGTCAAGTTTAGTTTTCTATTTTAATTATTCTTATGATTGGAAGGCCGCTCAAATAGAGAGAGACATTCTATGATCATCAGGTACTTTTTTTCCTGACACGATGCGCGTGAATAATTTTTCTTTTTTTTCCTGACACCATGTGCATGAATAGTTTTGGAAATGAGCCTACAATAATTTGTAGCCTTGGTTCTTGGCATGGGTTTAAAATTTTTCTGAACCCTCCAATTCCTTTTGCAGATGGACAAATTGATCAAATAGTTGTGTGCCCTGTATTCTAACAGGTGAGAATAGTTCATTAAAACTCTCTTCCGTTCATGTGTTTCCTTATTAAATCTTCGTTAATTTGTTTTCCATTGCACTAACATAATTTATAACACATTTTCCCCTGTAAATTTCATGAGCATTCTTGAGTGATGCAGTTGAAAAGTCACATTATGAGTGTTTTGTTTGTTCCAACACTCTAACTCTAGTATCACATCTTACAGGTCAACATTTTTGGCACCTACCTATCCTAGGGGCTATGTTGAGTGCACTGTATGTGGAAATCAACAAGAATCTTAGTGTTCATTTTTTATTTTTCTTTAATTTGTCCTCTCTATTGAAGTTGGAGCTTACCAAGGTTCACTTAGTGTCATTTGAGGACACTTATAATTGAACTTTTTTGCCTAGATAGTCTTTAATATTTAGTTATGTATTGAATGTACATACAATTAATATTTATCCTACTTTGTATCGATGCTATATTTTTCTATATAAGACCAAAATTCTCTACATGATCGGTCCACATCTTGCATAAGTTATTTTATTATTATCACAATAGAATTACTATAATACCATAGGTTTACTAAACATAATTTCATTATGAATCGTGTATATAATTAGCTTATGGTTGAGGTTGACTCTGGTAGTATCGAACTTCAATTACATCAATATTATACATGTCTGTAGATAGTTATATACATTTCTCTCCACTTGAATTTTATGAAAATTCTATATTGACTCATCCTTGACTTTATTATTTATCATATGAATTTAATAGTTACTGTACATATTTTCGACAAAATTATTATAGATTTCTCTTGAAAATTTCTTTGTGCTTCATGCCAAAAGTCGAGAGCCATTATTCCTTTGTTATAATAATATTTTGGAAATACTATTCCAACTAGAATTATTCTTTGTAGTCTTTTAATTACTTGCTAAGAATTGGAGACCTCCTATAAAGCTTCTTTTAGCATATTCCTATACGTTTTAGTGTGTATACTTGTTACAATTTTAAGAAATTTCCAATTGATTTCATAAACACATTGATCAAGATATTTTAACTTCAAGGATGCATACAAAATTGCATATAAAAAGGTATGTAACTAAGTAACTTAAACACATGAAAAAGAAGAAGAAATCATAAAGAAACCAAGAAATCGAAGGCACAAAACAATTTCATTATGGAGTTCACCCAATGTGGATTACGTATCCGGGCTATGCTAAAAGTGGGGAGGCCTCTTTCATTAGATGGAAACAAAAATGAATTATAATAAAATTTATATAAATAACCCTTATACCTCCAATTTCTGTCATGGATGAAAAATGTAAAGCTCAGATGCAGAAACAGACATCACCATTGGATTCATGGCGCAAAATAGTGTAAAATGACTGTAAACTTAACCATATTCTGAGCAAGATCTGGAGATCCAGTGAATATTTAGATTCCCTCAAGATTCCCTGCAAAAATATTCTCCCAATATTCCTTCAGAATCTTTCTTGAATTTTGTGCCGACCTATGTACGGTTCTGTCATAGGCGATCATGGTTGCACCTACAAAAACTTGAATCTACTCACGGTCCTGCCACACCTTCGTTCAGTCGAATGGAAAGTTTGAGTTGTGTATAAGCTTTTAGGTGGAGTTTTCCTACGAAGCCGTTTGGCTTATTGATTGGTAGTTCCATGTTAGGATACTATTGGTCGGGAGTTCCCAGGTTCCAAACCACGGGACCCCCATTTTAGCTTTGACGGTAGCTATTATTCAATGGTTCATTACATGGTTGGTATTGTTTTTGGAGCCACCCGTTGGTGGGCCGAACTGCTTGAGTTGGGCTGGTTTGACCCTCGCTAGCTCCCTCCAAGTAGCATCATTACATTGTTTGGTGGATTGGGCAGGGCACGGGTCTTCGGTGGCCTATCTCGTATATGTATTGTATAGTTGTTGACCATTGGGTTAGGTGGGTTCATTGGTGGGTGGCCCATTGACCACATTAATATAATTAACCAATGTCGTTGGGGGGTGGCGGCCCACTAACTCCCATATATATATATATATATATTAATATATATAATATATAATATCTTATATATATATATTATTTTATAACACATAGTAAAATCTCTCGTGTCAGTTTTAACGGTCACTCAGAAACTAAATGGCAACAAATTTTCCTTTCAACCACTGGATTCCACGCAAACCCTTTGCCAAAAATTTTCCTCGTTAGTGACTGCCACTTGACCTAGTTTGACTGGAATTTGAACATGAATATCTTTAGGATACAAACTCAAATTTGAGTGTCATTCACACCATTTGAATCGAGACGACGAACGCTATGATCTAGTCTTAGTTTCACTTCAATCCAATGACTTTGATTTTAAAAAAATTTCAAGGCTATTTCTATTTCTGGAGCCACTTGGATCATTCCTCCCCACTAATGAGCTTTTGGGCGCCAAAATATTTATCAGTCAATTGGAAAGTGAGGGAATTTCTCTCTCACTTTCTCCTTTTAAATCCATCGGGGCTTACTTAGTTGTATTCCTTTGAAACCAATACGAATGTACTCCATGTTTCCCTATCGTGAAGTCCTTATCTTTCTATCAAGAATGATATCCTCCAATATCTTTTCCAAGTATTCAAGTGAAAAATCATCCACCGTGGGAACCTTTCTAACGTCTTCAGTGTCCATGATCAATGGAGCCTCATAAAGCTTCAAGTTGTCAGCATTCACCATTAAGTACATCTACATGTAGGTTGGAAAATCGAGATGAAAAATATTGTCTCCAATCTTATCTTGTACGGTGAATGGGCCATATCGGATTGGTCTCAACTTATAGCCTTCCCCTTTCATTTGATAATGTGGAAAAACACTTTGTCTCCAAGCTGAAGGTGTTGATTGACTCGATTCTTTTAATGTCTAGCTTTGTATTAGGCTTGATTTTTCTCCAAATACTCTTGCACTTCCTAGTGAATCATATGAATTTGCTGAATGAACTTCCACTAGAATCTTCATATTTCCCAAAGATCATGTCTAAGGGATCCTTTGTAGAATATCCAAAGCAAGTCTCGAACAGTGAGCTCTGATTGGATGAATTCATTGTTCGATTGTATGCATGTTTCACATAGGGAATCTACTCATCCCACAATTTGGGATGTTTGCCAGATTAACCTCAGTGTAAATGTACCACTTGTGTAGTTGAAAACCTTTGTTTGTCCATTGATTTGGGGATGAAATTCAATGTTCCTCTTAAACTTGGTGTCCATTATTCTTCACAAAAACATCCAAAACTATCCAAGAATGTGAGTCGCAATCTGACACAATGGATGGCGACATCCCAAAGTGGACCCATACAAATTATGGGAAGAGGTGAGTAGTTTGCACTCTAGTGACCTACATTTTACAAGGCATTAAGACACACATTTTTCTAAATCGATCCACAATGACATACAAATAGTCATGACCTCTCCTAGACAAAGGAAAATTGCCTACAAAAATCCATTGACACACTTTCACATGGACGACTCGGAATAGGGAGTGGTGTGTAGAGTGCCAATTTTCTATTAGTGGGCTTACTAACTGAACACAACACACATCCCTTTACATATCAAGTTACAATATTCTTTGTGTAAGGCTAATAACATGACCTCTGCAAATGCCACAAATTTTTTCCTACACCGAAATGACCTAACACAAGAGAGGTATGTGCCTCTTTGATTAGATGTATTCTTTCATTGGTGGGGATACAAAGTTTTCCAAGGTGGTACAATGACTTTCCCTGCCAATGCTAATTGTCCACCTATGATCCATGAGTCAGATTTTGCATAAATCTCCTTGAAATCATCATCATAAACATATTTTTTAGCATGACTTTCAAAAGATAAAGAAGCATGTTGCGAAAATACAGATGCATAAATAGGAGGGCGAGAAAGCATATCCTCCACTTTGCTTTTGTGGTGCCCTTATTGTGTTTTATTCCCAAGTGAAATTGTTGGAGGAATATGATCCATATGAAATGACATGTTTGTTGAATAATGGTTTACAATTGGAGGTATTGCAAGGCCTGGTGATCTGTGTGAATGATGGTATCCTTGTCAATCAAATAGTGCTTCCAATTTTTCATGCTTTGAACCAAGGCATAAAACTCCTTGTCATATGTGGTATACGTCACAACAACTTGGGAGAATGCCTTTGAATGGTTACATACATGTTTCCTCTACTGCATCAATACTTCTCATGTGGCGTATCCACTGGCATCTGTCTCGATCTAAAAAGGCTATTGGAGGTGAGGTAAGGCCAAAACTGGTACAGTATTGATCTTCTCTTTCATTGTATCAAAGGATTTTTGTTGCTTTCCTCCCCATTGAAAGGTTTTCTTCACACTTTTCAATGCATATAAGGGGGATGCAATGCCAAAGAAGTTGGCAATGAAACTTCTCCAATATTTTACTACACCCAAAAAGCTATGAACCTCTGTAACATTGGTGGGTTTAGGCCACTTTACAATCACATCAATTTTAGAAGGATCTATTTTAATTGTATGCCTACGACAATCTGACCCAAGTAAACCAAAGAGGTCTTACCAAATTCACACTTAGACATTTTGACATACAATTTTTCTTTTTGCAACACATCAAGCACCTTTTTAACATGACTCACATGCTCTTCTAATGTCCTTCTGAGAACAAGAATGTCATCAAGATACACAAGTACAAAATCATCAAGAAAAGTTCTGAAAATATAATTCACTACCCTCATTGATGTGGTCAGAGCATTGCATAGTCTGAATGGCATCACCAGTCATTCAAACAATCCCTTTTTCATCTTGAATGTAGTATTCCATACACCATGTTCTAAAATCATGACCTGATGATAACCACTACGTAAGTCCAATTTTCTGAAATAGACAAAATTTTTCAATTGATCTAACAAATTATCAATGCAAGGGAGAGGGTACTTATTCTTCACTATTATTTTTTTGAGTTATTTGTAGTCCATGCACATCCTTCATGTGCCATCTTTCTTTGGCACCAACACAATATGTGAATTGCATGGAGAAGAACTTGGCCTTATGACCCCTTGCTTCAACAATTCTTATACATTCTTCTTTATCTCCTCCATCTGAATGGATGACAACCTATACATAGCAATTTTGGGTAAATGAGCATCCTACTGCAAGTTAATATCATGTTGGATCTCATGCTTTTGAGGCAACCAACTTGGTTCCTGAAAATTCCCATTATAGTTAGAAACAATTTCATACAATTCTTTTTTATGAGTGGGATCACAACCTTGGAAAGATTCAGATGTTTCTGCATCTTTTGCTATCACAAAAATGAGCATGCACCCTTTGCTGGAATTGATCAATATCTTCATCTGACCTACACTTAGAAGACTGGCACTGATTTTTGCATGATGAGCTGTAAAAGTGTATTCCGCCTCATCTTGTGTGAGATGATACATGTTTTCATGGAAAAAGAAAATTTCTTTTCTTTCATACAGATATGGACTCCCCAATATAATAACATAGATATCCAAGGGTACAACTTCAAGATCAACCTCATCTACTAGTTTGGATCCAATCAAAAATCCATCTCTACACTACTTGGTTACATGTAATTTTGTTTTATCAGACACCCTACCAAGAGGGTAGGGTTTTGGATGAGGATTGGTCTTTAATCCTAACTTCTTAACCAAGGATTCTGAAATCGAATTTTCTTGTGAGCCCAAATCAAACAATGTTTCCACTTTAGTATGTTTCATTATGACTCGAATGTGGAATAATTCAATCCTCTTTCATTCATTAAAAAGAGACTCATTTGAATAACATTCACTTGCATGTAATTCATAATTTTCATTAGCATAAAGAAAAAGAGTACCACGTATGCCCACTGTTGTGATCTATCTCTCATCACCAGAATCAGATCTAAGGTCCTGTTGTATAGTTTTCACCATCTTCTTCTTGTTCTTCCCACCAAATCTCTTTGGTTTCAACTCCAGATGCAACTTCCAACAGTGTTCATCATCATGGCCTTCCTTCTTACAATGGGTGCAAGATGGCTTTTCTCCTTCCTCCTTCGTTGTAGTTTCCTTCTTTTCCTTTCCTTTTCTTTTTCCTTCAAAATTTCCATTATGAGGTTTAAAATATGATTTCTTTGGTTTCTCTTTCTTATCATTCTTACCCCTACATTCAAGGTGAATGACCTTCACACTAGTTGCATCAATAATAGTAGGCTCAAAAAA
>APFE031673329.1:80550-104262 GCA_000404065.3 Pinus taeda | reverse complement strand
CTACATCCATGCACTGGTACACAACACCTCACTCAAGGATTTTAATGATGAGTTCCAAATCTTGTGGGAGAGTTATCAAGTGAAAAATGGAAAATAATTTTAAAAATTTATCATATCTTTGTTGGTCATGATACAGACATAAGAAATTTGGATTGGACAATTTATTTATTTATTTTGGATCAGCCAAAATACCATGATACCCTTGACTTATAGTGAATAGTGTTTCTAAGCAACATGACTATAAAGTAGATACATGCAAGGATGATCCAAAATAGTTTAGAAGAATGGACCATAAGACATTTAGGATCACATCTATGATGTTCCTTCCTTCATAATTTTAATGATAGAGATGACAAGGTTAATTCAAAGCTCTATCCGTCACACAAATATACCTTGGTACAATAAAAATTTAGCCCCAACAAAACCTTTCCAAAATAAACCAAATCCCAAAATAATAAAGCCAAATCCAATCGAAAATCATTGCAAAGAAAATTTGTCACACCTAAAGGCCATAGGGAATAGGCATGTTTCTCCATATCCATAATAGAGGACGCGTGATGCTAGATCGACCTACAAAAATCAAATCCCAAACCAAAAGGAAAATATTACAAAAAAACTTGCAAAAGATCCTTATCGTCTGGTCTAATGATGCTTCACAAGGGTCATAATTGAATTCCAAAGGAAACAATACCAATTCATGTGTCATGGAGAATGATTACACTTTATTTTTATAGAGGTTGAGTATATTTTTAGGAGAGGTAGTCGACTTTAAGAGGAGGGAAAAATAATTAATTTAAATTTAAAAAATAGGTGTCGAAACCATAAGATAAATTAGGTCGACCACCACCATTTAAACCAATTTATTTAATTTCGATCTTTGAAGTTGTTAGTGTCAGTCAGTTTTGTCTATCACCAATGATCAAATATTCTTTTACCAAGTTTTGTTAGGGGTCTCAAAGTCAAATTTTATCATGTCACTAATTTTTCAGAATAAAATTTGGTCATTGGTTAGTGTGTCTAGGGTTATTTCCACTCTCTCAAGAATTTCACATGTCGATCATTTTCATCACTCATCTAAGTGTATCGTCATTAAGATATTATCATCATCATTTCATTCATCACCATCATGATTTCATTTAGCTCAGTGTCTCCATTACGTCATTAGGGTTTCAAGGTCACTAAAACATTCAATTCATTCATAAAATTTGGCAAAGGAGGAGTGGTAATAAGCAATTTTATTCAATAAATTTTGATTTAAATTGTAATTTTATGTTTTTATATGTAATAAGTACTTCAAAAGCCCAAAAGGGAATTGCATAAAGAAAGAGACCAAAACCTACTAAACGAGGATTTGAGCATTGAAGATAGAATTCCTATGGAAATCAATGAAGATGGGGAATATTGGCTAGGAAAAGTCAATGGAAATATAGAGAAGCTTCTTGGAAAGGCTAATAGGGAAAATCATATGTTGACGCACATGGCCCACCACTATCAAACAAGGAATTAGATTGCACAAATAAAAATCAAGAAATTGAAAACAAAACTGAAAGAAGTCCAAGGCAAGAAAAGGAGTCAAGAAAAATGGGTAAAAGAATAGAATTGGTGGCAAAAACATCCAAGTATGTTTAGCCTATCATCTATAGCAGCCAAGGAGAAAAATTTTGAAAATTTTGGGGCAATTTGAAATTTTTATGAAATTTCGCATGAAATGGCACACAAAAGTGCGGCATAGAGGCGCAACCCTTTTTTCCTAGATATCCAAATGAACTCTTTTCTACATGGATGAGTACATAATGATTATTACATGCCAAATCGCAGGTTAGGTTTTCATAAAAGCTTCCTATTTTGATCAAAAACTCAAAAAATCTCATCATTTTCATGCCTCTACCACTAAATCAAGACTAGCACATCACTTTTGAGTAAGGTTAGAAAAATCAAGTTTTGGAGGACTTCCCATGGGTATCGTTTGGAGCTTTATGGCTCATTGAAAAGTAGACACATGAGGCTACTGGACCCAGCTTTTAGAATGTAGAATGGACTCCTAAAAGTGTTCCAAAATCATATCTCAATAGTCACAACCCTTTTGATGGCTGGTGCGACCCTTCTGGGCCGGCGTGACCCTTCTGGAGATACCTTGGGAGAATGAGTTTTTGGAGGCCTTCCCACGGGTAATTTTCAAAATTTCAAGATTTTATCGAAACTAGATAGACAAGTATAGTTTAAAGTTATTTCATATTTCAATATTGACTTCAGGAAGGCACCTAAATATGGCCTCAAACTTGGTGCTATGCTTCTGCAATTTTCTTAGATTTTAATTAAAATTTTCACTATGTAATTTTTGAGAGTTTCTATTTTGACTTTTGTAAAATCCAAAATGTGAAAGTGGATAAACGTAAATTATAAAATGTAAATTTAAATGGGCTACTATATGGGTAAATAGGTTCCTTATCCTCCATTTAATTCTTTGGATAAATATCTTGTGATAGTTAGATAAAAGAGGAAATGGTTGAGTAACCTCCCTAGTATGTAGCAGTGATTAGATAGGTGCATGTATTTGACTTTATTTGCTGGAAATTTGACCTCCCAAGGAGTATTTACACTTTAGAGCCTATATGAGGCCTTTTGTAATCATTTTCAAGGGTTGTATGTAGTGGAAGTAAGTCTTGAATTCTAGTGTGATTGAGAATTTAGAAAGAACTAATAGACAAAGTTTGCAATTATTATAGTGGGATTCCTATGGTATGTGTTTTAGCAGTGTTTTTCCTTCTGTGAACATAAGTTTGAATGTATTTTATCTTTCATTTCCATTTCCATATTTCATGTGTTTGTTTCGTAAGATAATAAACAAAATTCATTCATGTAAACCTCTGCTTTGGAAAAGCTGTCACATTATTTTTCATTTTTCTTATGATATAAATGAATTCACGATAATTGTGCTCATTTAGAAACCCTGCCTATCTCCCATATACACAATGGAAACCCTAAAGTGCTAAAGTGTGTGCCTACCTTGCCCTATTATATCTTTGCAAATCTGATTCTCAAAGCCTAGACCTATCTCCCTAAACCTAAGCCATCATCCAATAAACACTCAAAATCAAATAAAACCCTAATCTAAATATATATAGCCTAAAATGCTTTATATCTCAGTCATCTTCTGACTGTAATTTCATAGAGAGAGCCCTCTCTAGTTTGGTAGGGCTAACTACGAAACTAAAAGCTTGGTCTATGGTTACCTTCGTCGATTCTTCTCAGCCTGGGACATTGTGAAGGATAAAAAAAGCCAAGATGTTTCTTCCATGATTTTGGCCATATTTAAATATATACTTAATGAATCAAATTTGATCATCATCCCTTGGTGTTTTTTCCCGTATCATGGGGCTTGGATTTTTGACTAAGCATATCTCTCCAACCATGAAGCCTCCCATGACGATCCGCATAACAATGGAATCAACATGACAAGTAGAATGTAATGGAAATGGTTTCCAAGACAAATTTGGTGTTTTATTGCTTTAAAAACTCCAACAAATATGGTGTGTGCTCATCCTCCAAGGAACCCAAACCTCAAAGCCAAGATTTCGTAATTGTATCATCTCATCCATGCATGCCAAGGACATCAATGACATCTTGCACATACACCTTCTCCTTCTTTGACATTAATCACAACCTATTCAATATGATACGTTATCATAATTACATATAGTTTAGATAAGGTGGAGCCATTAATACATTTCAGTTTAAGACATATCAGTTCACATGAGCCGGTATAAGCTGGGGTTAAAACTTATTCTACTTGAGAAAATTTAGAAAATGATAAACCAAACATTAAAATTTTCATTTTCATGTGGTTTTGTTTGATTATAGTGTGATGGGGTCAACTAGTTTAATTTCACCTAGGTACAATATTGTAACATATTGCGGAGATATGATTAAATGCTTAGGGAACTTGGTTATGCACTGAGGAGTTTTAGATATGGACTATCTCAACATGCAATGAATATTTACATGTGGCGCAAATTGATCATTGTGGTACCTATTGACGAAGATATCAACTTGTTGATGTTTTCAACACATGATGAGAGATTTTGTAATATGAATGGTTGTGCTCAATATTTAGATAATAATCTTTGTGTTAATCCTATTTTTCTCTCCTATAAGTTGTAATAAACAATTAAATAATTCCTAATTTTTTTTTCTTTAAGTAATATTGTGTGGAATAATTGGTAAGGCACGTGTATAGTGAAACTGAGGTTGCGATATGAATCTGCTTGCCCCACTAGGTTTAAATTAATTATTTGAATTTTTTTCCACCACAAGTTTCATTTTCTCACATCATTAAGGTTATTTGGTGGCTTGTTATACAACAAATTGACCTCCTCATCAACTCAGAGGGGAAAGACATGATAACTGAATCAAAGACCACAATTACAGGCCTTGATTCCTCTCTAACACTAGTTGCACACCAAAAACCTGCTTTATAAATATTGTTACCAAGCCTAAGGGTGTGTTAGTGACCTTGCTAACTCAAGTTGCTAATCAAGGGATAGCATTAGTGAAACTAAGGGAATTTCCAAGGGTAAAAGGAACGAATTGACTCACAGATATCTAGATATTTCTTCCTAAAATTACTCAAGAAAAGCAAGGAAACATCCAAAATCGACCTATTTGGAGAATTTCTAATTTGAAATAAGGATGAAAATGGGAAAAAGCTGAAAAGCATGGCAAGTTCGTTGCTTTTTCCCTAGTGAGCTCAAGGAGGAAATTGGCAACCCTAACTCGATTGCTACATAAGAAAAGTTAGGGTCATTGTGAAAGGGGTTAAAGCATTTCAAAGGATAGCCTACTTGACTGTTGAGCATTGTCTCATATCGTCAGAAGTGAGAAAGAATGGAGAGAGAGAGAGAAGCAGAAGGGGTAGAGGAAGGCTGATGCAACATATGGTTGTAATCACTCTTCCATTATAAATACAGAACTACAATTGTGTTGTCTACTCTATGGTGTTGGTACTATTGTTCATTAAGTTGATTGTCCAATACTTGTGTGCATCAGTAGCTTAGTCTTATGCAATTATATTTTCTTTATGTATTCAAATATTAGTTATCAGAGTTGTATGTTGTGTTAAGCTTGTCTCTTCTTTGTGAAGGACTTGATTTGTAGCCGGATTTGGGGGAGTTCCACTTGGTTGTATTGTGATCTCCAAACAACTCTACATGCAGACTTGAGGTAATCTATTTCTAATGCTTTGATCGTTAGTTATTCTATATGAACATGCATGTATCTTCGTGCAGTTGCAAATAATCGTGCAGCCTACCAAAGGTCCCAGGAAGACCTTTGAGGGTATTTTCATTCTCCATACATTGTGCATTTTACCCCATAGCAGAATTGGCGACTCCGCTAGGGACTATACGTCTAGCTCCTGGTTTGCCCGGACAACCCTCTATTTTCTCCTCCTTCTAAAAGCTCCCTATACTTTTGTAATCCCTTTTCAACCCACCAATAATTGTGTTGCATCTTGCTTACATACATTCATCTCTGAATCTGATCTTGAAAGCCCTCTTTTTTACTGATTTCCCACACTAACGCAAGTTAGCAGGCTACATAGAGATTTATAAAGCATTGTGCCTATTCATATGGAGCGTTAGTGGAGCCATTAACGCTCTATAACCACTGTTATAACGCGTTAGACTCCCAAAAGTTAAGGGATAGGAAACTTTCTCATGGACTGAAATAAGATTTGTAACTACATTTTGCTAGAAAAATTGCTGTCCTAATTTTTTTTTTTTGGCAAATAAGTTTTGTTTTCCTTTCTTAAAAGTGTTATTTACGAAAGAAAGACCCACATTTTTTATTCATCCTTCTATTTAGTTGGTTAAAAGCTGCTCTATTTTGGTTTCAAGTAGTTGTTAAGAAACATTGGAAAGAAGTATTTTGATTATGCATGTGCTAAATAACTAAGATGCATGGAACGAATATGAATATGTGGAAAATATGAATATGTAGAATACAGCTTGTTTTCATCGAATTGAAAAATTTTCAAAGAATTGTTTTGTGCATGATTTATCGAGTCAGAGTCTCATCACATTTCATACGTCAAATCCCCTATCGAAGGCAATAGTCAAGTACAAATAAAATTAACCTAAAATCAATCAGTAACTCTTTATTGAGCAAATGAACATTAGTGCAGACTAGGATATTGGACTAAGCAGTGTGAGTAAACTACCCAAGGTTGAAAACCAGACTAGTGTCATTAAAACAGAGAAACATTCCTTCTGCACTCATACTACCAGGACCACTCCAATAAAAGCGGAGCAAAATACGAGAAAACATCAGACTGTAAGTGAATGTAGCCCACCTTCTCGTACAAATCCTTTGGGCATTCTGTGTGTTGGGGATCCCTTCAGGGATTTTGGATTTGAGTCAGGGACTCAGGTATCCTACCCACACAGCGTGCTATCTATGACTATGTCCCCTCCAGTGGTGTTTGTGATTTGAGGTATCTTTAGTGGCCAAGCTTTTAGGGACTTACACAAGGTGATTGGGACGGGCTATCCTGGTACCTAACATAGATAGATCTAGTTTGTCTTTATTTTTTGGGAGGGTGCTCACCTTCACGAGAGTACTTGGCCCCTCAATCTGAGGTTCAAGAGAAGCTCTAAAGTAACTGTAACTGTACATCTGGCCATCCTTCTCTGTTATTCACTGAGATACTGGGTTTCATCTCCGGTGATCAGTGCTTATCAGATAGGGAAATTTACCTCTGTTTGCTGATTGATCTATTTAGTGTATTTTTTATATTATTAGGCACCTGTGTGTTATCATTTTGAGACTTTAACAAATATCACGATAAAATTTATTGATCAAAATTAACGATCACCATGGCTACATCTGGCCCTCAACGTCAATCTAGATGATTGTTAGGACTTCCTCCACTCATTGTGGAAGATCCACCAAGCTCCAGTGAACCTGATTCCCCATCTTTAGGGAATCAGTCTCCCAGATCTCACTCAGGATCTATTTTGACAACCAATGATTCAAGTTTGCCAGATAATTTCTTTACCAAAGGATTCCTTCCACCCTTCAACCCTCAACTTATGAATCCATCGGACCCAATCTTGGATCCCACGGTACCTGTACTTCCTGCTTCAGTAGTTGGAACATTTCCATCTATCCTTTCGATGACTAACATGTTGTGGGACTTTAGGGACAGTTTTGGTCTTCCACCACTTCCCCAGTCGACAGTCACCATAACACTAGTAATGGAAAACCTCACTATCCCATTTTTCCTAGATACAACCACTCACATAACATCCTCTACGAGCAAGACCCAACCGATGCTGGGTTCCACTCATTTCATGTCAAACTACATAAGTTCGACAAGTGTCGCATACAGCGCTACCTATAATGCTCAATGTGGCACTATGGGCACGATTCTTGTCTATCAATAAAATGGTCAACTGCCATTGTATAGTTCAAACCCATAGATTCATATACCTAGAGGGGTTCCCAATATGCACATGCCGGTAGGGAACGCAACAGTTCCCCCTCCATTCGCAGGCATGCATGGTTAGTCGCTAATTGACATGAGCGTTCCTTATGTCAATTAAGGACAAATTGTTAGTTCTGTGTCAGGTGGGAATCCTCAAGGAGGTCCCAACCAATCCATGGGAGAACCCTACTCACATATTCAAATGAGTCAAGGGGGGACCACTTATCCTGGGGGCAAATCTATACCCCAGTATCAAAACCTTCATTGAAATCCACTCTACAACACCATACCTCAGAGCAACTGCTACACCACACAATCCATGTATAATATTAGGAGTCAAATGATGGGAGGAGTGCAAGGCTCCTCAAGTCATATTTCACCACCATGGTCCGAGACGGGGGAACCAAACTCTCTTCCTTTCTTGGCAACATTGGATATACCCGACTTATACAAACTGACTAACGACCCCATCTACGATAACTTACAATGTCCGTCGATCCCACATAAGATACCAACAGACATCCCTAACTTCGATGGAAAGTAAGGGGAGGATCCAGGCACCTATATCACCACCTATCATATTTGGACTGTTTCTAACTCCATGGTGGATGACAGTGTCTGGTTACATATTTCCCCCTCACCCTCACTGGCAACGTAGCTAAATGGTATATTGAGTTACCACGTGCTTCAGTAAATACCTTCGACGCTTTAGTGATGGAATTCCTAAAGAATTTCTAGCTACCCATTTGCTATGAGACTGGGACAGAGCTCCTCACTTCATTTCGTTAGGATACTGCCACCCACATCTCAGATCATATACATGAATGTAAACATATTTGTAGGTTATTCAAATCTCCCCTCTGAGACTTTCTCTTAACGGACTCGTTCTGCAGGTTCTTCCTCCCACAAATCGCTAGAGATGTCGCTTTAGGTGGTGCGGTCATAGAAGACCAATCCATACATCATGACTATCACTTAGATATGATATATTCACAGTATGGCACTCTTTACAACATAATCCTTAATGCCCCTGGCAACCCCAATGATCCACTACTACCAAATCGATTGCTCTTGCTACCATTGCGATAAACTCTGTGCAGTCTACACAAAATCTTGGTGGTAAGAAAAATAAGAATAAGAAAAAGACCACTCCTTCTGAAGGGCAGTAAATAAAGTAGAAAACCCAAAATAGAAGGCCTTTGCGCCTCCTGACGAGGGAAAGGATAAACCTGCCATATTTCCTTGCAAAATCTATGCTAAAGACCACATGACCTATCGTTGTCTGCGTCTTCAGGAGTGCACATAATACATTGTTCAAAAGGATACTCGTAGGACCATCGTTGTCCTAAATAATCCTTTCCCTACTTAGCAGCAACAAAATCTTATTGCAAACCAACCGCAACCCCCACAAGGAGGCAACGATGGTTTGCAACATACTTCAACTAGTGAAGGATCTTCTACCGTTTACACAGTTGAATTGGTAGTGTTGGCATTATGAGACAAGTGTTGTCCTTGATAGCAAACCACTCAGATGATAAATTATAGTGCAGCAAAGTTCATGCACTTTCATGAAGAGAAAAGTTTATTTCATGTAGAGAAAAGTTCACGGACTTTTATGCAGAGAAAATTTTATTTCATGTGGAGAAAAGTTCATGGAATTTTATGCAGAGAAAAGTTTATTTCATGTAGAGAAAAGTTCACAGAATTTTATGCAGAGAGAAATTTTATTTCATGTAGAGAAACGTTCATGGACTTTATGCAGAGAAAAAGTTTATTTCATGTGGAGAAAGTTCACAGAATTTTATGCAGAGAAGAAAAGTTTATTTCATGTAGAGAAAAGTTCACGGACTTTTATGCAGAGAAAAATTTATTTCATGTGGAGAAAAGTTCATGCACTATCATGGTTGGTTCATGGTATTAGTCTGACAGTTTTTGATCCTATGGTTTTGGTCTGTGTATTGCATCCAAAAGTGTTGATCCCAAGTATTGGGTCCATGGTATTGAATTGTTATGTTTTTTCGTCCGTGGTATTGTGAAAGGCCTAAGGCTATAAAAGAGGAAGGAGATCATTTGGGAAAGCATCATCTGAATTATTGAATATCTAATAAAGTGCTAGATCTGGAATACTGTGATTGGGTTATGGTGCAGATCTAGATCTGAGCTAAAGAGAGATCTCATCGGTTGATGGAGAACAAGATCTAAGGATAGATCGGGATCAAATGGTTTGAAATGAACTATCTCTATATATTTGATTATGCTTATTCTAGATCTGTACACTGACGCTTGTAATGATCTGATTTGGGTATAACTTAAGTTTGAAATCACTGCAAGTCATGTTTGAATATTTATAGATCTGTACGTGGGTTGGCTTTGGTGTAAGCGCGTATGTATGCAAGTTTGGTTCATTGTAGTAGCGTATACAATTTGAGCTATGATATTTGAAGTCACGGGTGGTTCTGGTTGTTGATGGGTTCTGATGACAGTTTAAAGGTGTCAGTATTATGCATATCCTGTTTGGTTGATTGTGCTTAGCTTCAGTATTGATGGATGAGAACTAATTTTGGATCAGGATCATAATGACTCATATTTATGTGATCTGATGGACTAGATCTAGGTGCTAACACATATATTATCCTTGTATATGTATTGATATGGTGTTTGGGTGATTCAGAAGATTGATTGCTTATGTGCTTCAATGATATTAATGGGTCCAGTATAAAAATTAGATGAAACGTGACCTTTCAGATTATGTGTTGTGCTTCAGGAGTATCCAGTTTGAAAATGTATGAAATGTGGTACCTAGAGGAGAGAATATTGTAGGTCGGCGCCTACATACTAGTATCTTAGCTAGTACACGAACTATGGGGGTTGTATCTCCCTTCCAGGAGAGACTGGAGAATGAGAGAGGGTTGTAGCTCTCTGCAGATACAAGCTTGCGTACTAGTATAAGACTGCACCAGTACATAAATATTGTAAAAGGATTTTCTTATTAAGAAGAAGATTGAGATGACTTGCAACAGGTGGTTTTCTCCCACATTGGGTTTCCACCTTATCTCATGGTGTTCATGTGTGTGGTTTATGTGTGATGATTTGTTCTATTTTACTGCACTTGTTTACTGTTAATATGGTTGATAATGTTCTAATGCACTCATTAAGGATCAACTAACTGAATCATAAGAAGTTGTGGAAGTAGCATATATGAATTTGAATATGGAAATGAAAAAGTTTTATTGATGTGATAATACTGATTCCCCCCCCCCCCTCTCAGTATTATTTCCAACAATTGGTATCAGAGCAGGTTCTTTTGTAGATGCTTGATCGTTTGAAGGAGATCCTTGGAACAATGGGAAAGAAGCTTAAGAAGAAAGCACATAAGCAGAAGAAGACATCTCAAAATAACTATGACAGTGGGAGAATTGATTGGGGATTAGGTTTACGAAGCTCTTCACATTCATAATCAGATTCAGAATCATTTCAGAATGAAGATGAACTATCAGGTATGAATTTGCTATCCTCTGATGTTCCATCTATCTATCCATTTGGAAAAGATGAAAGTGATAGCGAAACAACTAACTTTTCTCTTATGGGTGAACAAGAAAGATATCAAATAGAGGTAGAATTTAAAAGGCTTTCAAACGAAATCAGAGATCAACAAGATCTATTGAACAAAAGGGAATGTGACTTCAAAGAAGAAGCTACCAAACTAAAAGCCCAACTATAAGAAGGAAACAAGGTAAGGAAGTTATTTAAGGACAAATATCAAAAGCTGCAGGATGAAGTAACATCATTAACAGATGAAGTCAATGAAAGAAGAACAACCATCAAGAAATTCAAAGATAGATCCAGTTACTGTGAAAGTCTTGAAGCCACGATCTGCTCGCTAAAAGAATATCTTGAAGAATCAAAGAAGCAGAATAAAGATCTACTCAAATCTATTAAAAAACAAGAAAACGAAGTCATCAGTTTAAAATCTCAGCTGGAATGTGCCTTCAGAATTCGTCAAATGCAGCAGGATCTGAATGAAGAACAAGAAAAGGAGATACTCAAACTAAGGAAACAAATGGAAGAAGGAATAAAGTCTGAAGAAATCTGGAAGAAGCAATGTCTGGAAAAGGAGGAACAACTTCAGGTTGAGGTAAATATCTTGAAAGGTAAATTAGAAGATAAGGATAAGCTTTTACGATTTCAAGATAGTACTAAGGTCTTGGATGATATTCTTAATAGTCAAACGTCTCCTGCTATCAAAACTGGTCTTGGTTTTCATGAATCTATTGAAGGTGAATCCAGTTCACAAAGTAAGGCAAGGGACTCGACTGCAAAATCTGAAATGCTCAATAAGGAGATGAAAGGTCAATCTCACCATCAACCAAGGAAAGAAATTCTTTAAAGAAAATCTTCTACTCCTCCTATGAGTAATGGTGAATGTTATGTATGTCATAATCTTGGGCATGTTGCAGCCAGATGTAGAAGAAGAAGGTTTCAAGACCATCATGCAGAGAGATCATCTCATTCAAGTTATTTTAATGGATATTGCTTTGCTTGCAATATGTTTGGTCACAGAGCTATTGATTGCTATAGAAGAAATATGAGACATGTAAGATGTTACACTTGTAACAAGCTTGGACATATAGCTAAGGAATGCAGGAAAAAAGTATGGGCACCATACCAAAAGGATAAAACATCATCATCACACTTGAAGATGTGGAAGAAGAAAGAAGTACAGTCAGAAAGAGGCGGCACAGCACAACATACATACATAACAGAATCAGAGGGAGCTGGAAGTGTAAAACTTGAGTGTCCTAACTCTCATATGCAAGTTTCTTAAACAGAAGTCACACATATACGCGAGTTGGCTATGGCATAGTCGCGTATATGATTGGTTGAGGAAAGGCAATAGGGACAGGTTCAGAAAAAGGATCAGTTATGATTTGATTTATTTGCGTTGTTTGATAATGGTTACAATTTGTTGATGATGTGTGGAAATGATGTTTAGAAGTGTTTTGTTTCTAATGATGATGTCTTGATACTTCTTGCTGATATGCATGATCAGACGTGACAGTAAACAAGATGGCACAGGTTTAGGGGGAGCATGTGATTTTAATGCATTGCTGGCATTATAGTTAATAGTCCTTGGTGATGATGCTTATATGGATAAATGATTCATCTTGCTATGATATGGTTATGAGTTGTTCAGATGATTCTTGGGATTACATAGTTGATATTTAGATCAGATTTGTGGTTGATTCTCTAATGGTGCTTACATGGTGATCTTCATAAGGATAAGGAGAAGTGCATAGCTTGAATTCACATCTTCTTTACTTGATGATGAGTCACTCATATGCTGTTGTCGCCATATGCATAAAGATCATATATTACAGTTATGACGCCAGATTCCTATTGTTCTTAACACACATATGGATGAGGATTGTTGGCTGGATACATGGATGATTATTCAAAGTTGCATTGTTGGAGATATGATGATGATGAGTTCTTACCTATATGATGATAGGTTGTTTCGTACATATGTTGATTGATGCAGATATTCCCAATTGATGATACTTGGTCCATGCAGATCTGGATGGCTATGGTGTTTCTCACATATGATAGAATGATTATGTATATACATAATTCTATTCAAAAGGATGAGTTGATACAGACATACCTTGATGATTCATACACTAATACAAGTTGTTGGTGACAGATGCTATGGAGCAGATCATATAGTGTCGTTGTTGATGTTTATCATGATATTATTTAGGTGTTTGGTCTCTGTTATAAATGGCATGTATATAATTCGATATAAAGGTCATATCAAGACTCATGATGTAATAGTGTTTCTCTTTCTATTATAGTCATTTGATGAAATATTTCAATCATATCAAGGTCATGTAACGACCTATGCTAGTTTCCCTACTATGCCTGGGATGAATGATGTAATGTACTTGGTTGTCATGGATGTATGTATGAGTATTTGGTGTTAGGAAGGTCATGTATGATGTATAGAGTCATGTTCTTGTAGAACACCTTTTTGCAGATCTTGCTTACAGACCGGGGGAGCATGAACAACACAATTCAACAAGAGTAGAGCTTTCAGCATGTAGCATGGACAGATTGGTACACCTTGGCATATACAAAGGGGGAGCTCATTCAGATATTTCAGCAGGTACTCAGGGGGAGTATGGATAATGGAATATTTATCTAGGAAAGAGAATATATTGGTTCGCCCTTTGCCCTTGATGTCAAAGGGGGAGAGTGACTTGGTGTTGTTTCCATCAAGTCCAAAGGGGGAGATTGTTGGCATTATGATGCATGTGTTGTACTTGATGGCAACCCACTCATAAAAGATCATCTCACTTAGTTATAACTAGATGAATCTTCAAGAAGAGATATCAGATGTGACTGGATGCCTGGGGTGCAGGATAGCTCAAAGGAATCAAATGATAGTTCTACGTGTGACAAGTTAGCCTTGCCATCAAGTCCAAAGGGGGAGATTGTTGGCATTATGAGACAAGTGTTGTCCTTGATGGCAAATCACTCAGATGATAAATTATAGTGCAGCAAAGTTCACGCACTTTCATGAAGGGAAAAGTTTATTTCATGTAGAGAAAAGTTCGCGGACTTTTATGAAGAGAAAAGTTTATTTCATGTGGAGAAAAGTTCACGGAATTTTATGCAGAGAAACGTTTATCTCATGTAGAGAAACGTTCACAGAATTTTATGCAGAGAAATTTTATTTCATGTAGAGAAAAGTTCATGGAATTTTATGCAGAGAAAAGTTTATTTCATGTGGAGAAAAGTTCACAGAATTTTATGCAGAGAAAAGTTTATTTTATGTAGAGAAAAGTTCATGGAATTTTATGCAGAGAAAAATTTATTTCATGTGGAGAAAGGTTCACGCACTTTCATGGTTGGTTCATGGTATTAGTCCGACAGTTTTTGATCCTATGGTTTTGGTCTGTGTATTGCATCCAAAAATGTTGATCACAAGTATTGGGTCCATGGTATTGAATTGTTATGGTTTTTGGTCCGTGGTATTGTGAAAGGCCTAAGACTATAAAAGAGGAAGGAGATCATTTGGCAAAGCATCATCTGAATTATTGAATATCTAATAAAGTGTTAGATCTGGAATACTGTGATTGGGTTATGGTGCAGATATGGATCTGAGCTAAAGAGGGATCTCACCGGTTGATGGAGAACAATATCTAAGGATAGATCGGGATAAAATGGTTTGAAATGAACTATCTCTATATATTTGATTATGCTTATTCTAGATCTGTACACTGACACTTGTAATGATCTGGTTTGTGTATAACTTAAGTTTGAAACCGCTGCAAGTCATGTCTGAATATTTATAGATCTATATGCGGGTTGGCTTTGGTGTAAGCGCGTATGTATGCAGGTTTGGTTCATTGTAGTAGCGTATACAATTTGAGCTATGATATTTGAAGTCACAGGTGGTTCTGGTTGTTGATGGGTTCTGATGACAGTTTAAAGGTGTCAGTATTCTTCATATCCTGTTTGGTTGATTGTATTTAGCTTCAGTATTGATGGATGAGAACTAATATTGGATCATGATCATAATGACTCATATTTATGTGATCTGATGGACTAGATCTGGGTGATAACACATATATTATCCTTGTATATGTGTTGATCTGGTGTTTGGGTGATTCAGAAGATTGATTGATTATGTGCTTCAATGATATTAATGGGTCCAGTATGAAAATTGGATGAAACGTGGCCTTTCAGATTATGTGTTCTGCTTCAGGAGTATCCAGTCTGAAAATGTATGAAACGTGGTACCTGGAGGAGAGAAGATTGTAGGTTGGCGCCTACGTACTAGTATCTTATCTAGTACAAGAACTATGGGGGTTGTAGTTTCCTTCCAGGAGAGACTGGAGAACGAGAGAGGGTTGTAGCTCTCTGCAGGTAGAAGCTTGCGTACTAGTATAAGACTGCACCAGTACATAAATATTGTAAAAGGATTTTCTTATTAAGAAGAAGATTGAGATGACTTGCAGCAGGTGGTTTTCTCCCACATTGGGTTTCCGCCTTATATCATGGTGTTCATGTGTGTGGCTTATGTGTGATGATTTGTTCTATTTTACTACACTTGTTTACTGTTAATATGGTTGATAATGTTCTAATGCACTCATTAAGGATCAACTAACTAAATCATAGGAAGTTGTGGAAGTAGCATATATGAATCTGAATATGGAAATGAAAAAGTTTTATTGATGTGATAATGCTAATTCACCCCCCCCTCAGTATTATTTCCAACAGGTAGAACTCACCACAAGAGCCAAATCTTATGGAGCTCCTGTCGCTCATGCAGCAGAACCTTCCTTAATTCCAAACCCAATACTGCCCAACGATTTTCATATCGAAAGTCTAGTTGTGGACCTTGTAATTCGACACCCAAAAGGGGCACTTCAATGCACAACACACAATACATCTACACATGCCGCCCAAAACTACAACATTGTAGAATATTTGGCGCAAGCGCCATTAGCTATGTTGGTGTTTGAAGTATTACAAACATGCCCAACACACAGAAAGCTTTACTTTCAGCTATTGGTGGTATCAACCCAAAGGATTCCATGCTTTCTATTTTAGACATGTACAAGTGTAAACCTCCCCTTTCTCACCAGCTTGCATTTCAGGTGCAGATAATTTTGAAAGGTAAAGGTATACACAAAACTGTCATTGACGAAGGTGCTTCTACCTGCGTCATGTTGGCTTTATGTTGGCTTGCTCTGGGTTCTTTGCTCCTGAACCTGCCATTAAATTCGCCGGAAGCTTTCGACAACCACACTTTCACCCCAAAAGGTTGCCAAGCTAGCTATCCCATCACCTTGAGTGGGAAAATGGTAGATATTAAAGTCGTGGATCGTAAACTTGACTATAATCTGCTTTTGGGTTGCAATTGGACTTATGCCATGAATGCCATCATGTCTTCAGTCTTCCATATCATCCTCTTTCCCTTCGATGGAAATATAGTCACAGTAGACCAGTTGTCCTTTTGCACCCCAGAGTAATCTCCATTACCTAGCAGCTCTATACCCTTAGTGGGTGGTTTACCCGACTCTTACATCAGTATCAGTACCGGTCTATTGAAGGCTTCTTCCCTCATGGGTTGTTTCCCTCTTTAGCCACTGAAGGTTTCCCAAATGGTCAATATGATTTCATCTCTTCCTCATGAACAGACTGATCCATGGATCCTACCGGCTCTTTCAGACCTTGACACATACAAACACCAAATGTCGTTGTCACTAGCTGAACTGGCCTACCAAGCCATTTAATTTGCATCCGAATCTTTAGTCACTTTGGTTTTGGCCGATGGTACCACTGCCCCTCCCATACCTGCTCCTTCTTTTGATCCACTCAATCAATTCCTACCTATGGAAAAAGCTATTAGAGAGATCACAAGTTTAGAAGAGAGACCTTGGGAGGACTCGGACCATCGTGTTTTGGTATATGATTTAGACATGATGCCTCTTCAAATCTTATCACCTGATGCACCAGAAATAGTTTCCCCACCATATACAACTATCCACACTTTGGACTTAGAAGTAAACAGGGAAAATATTTCAAAAACATTGCTCATCGATATTTCTGTCATGACAAGCATCGTGGAAAACATACAGCTTGGAGCCAGTCACAATCCTGAGGAAATTCTGAGCTTCACCTACCAGTTTAGGGACTTCCACGATATTTTTCCTTGGTCTTATGAGGAAATGCATGGCATAGACCCTTCTATTGTCAAGCGTGAGATCAAGAAAGGTCGAGCATTCCTTTTATGGTACTTTTCTTGCTCGTTAATTTGAAAAACCTTGAGTCTCCTTCTTTGGGCTCGTTAAACTACACAAAGATGATAGAGCACATTTTGGGCTATTTTATTGCTCTTTAAAAAATAGAAACATCTCTGAGCCTTTCATCATTGGGCTCATTAACCATATACGACGATGGTCTGAGTAACTCGTTTTTGATCTTTTTCTAGCTCATTAAACTGAAAAAGACCAATTGAGCATTCTTTTTACTCGCTTTTTTCTCGCTCGTTAAACTGAAAAAATCACGAGTTTTCTATTTAAACTCATTAAACTTTATAAAGATAACTTGAGCATTCTTTTAGGTATTTTCTCACTCGTTAAACTGAAAATCCCAAGTTTTTATCACTGGGCTTGTTAAAAATATACGGCCACAACAAGAGCACTTTCTTTTTTGGGACCATTTCTTGCTCTTGAATAGAAAAATCCCTGATTTTTCCACTCCTTTGGGCTCGTTAAATCTATGAACAAGGAATGAGCAATTATTTTACCTACTTTTATCGCTCACTAAACTGAAAAAGATACCTTGAGTTTTCTTCATGTGACTTGTTAAAATTTGATGAAGGTATTGAGTTTGTCGTTGCGTGACTCATTAAAAATTCACGATGAAAAAGAAGTTTAGTCCATCTCCTCGTACTTGTAAAAAAATGAGGTCGACATCTATTGAAAATAGGTTTCTCTTTATCCATATTCAATAGATTAACTAACGGAAAAGTAATCGATCCGGGTATACTATTAACCTTTTGTCACACCTGGTTAACAACTATGACAAAGGGACCACCATGGAGTTGCTCTTTACGATCTTTTCAGACTCTCTAAAAATGAAAAGACCACTAAGTTGTCTAGTCTGGGATCTTCAAATTACACAGACAAGATATAGAGTCACTCTTTTTATGATACTTTTCAGGCTCTTAAAACATGAAAAGCTTGACGTGTTTACCTGTCTGGACTCATTAAACTAATTAGATAGGGTAGAGAGTTGCTCTTTTTGCGGTCCTTTTCATACTCTTTAAATATGAAAAGATCGATGAGTTTACCCTTTTGGACTCATTAAACTAATCAGATGGGGAAAGTGGACAATACAATTGTATTCCGTATTAGAAAGCATGGTTTAGCAGCAGTCATTCCCTTGAACATGGCACTCCCTCAGATAAACCTTCCTTTTGACAGCCTCTTAGTATGAACCCTACCATCCTATGAGTTTAGCCTATATACCCTGATGATTGCATCTTTGTATCCTAACTCTCTTTGGTGTTCATGAGTCTAGTGTTTTTTGGTTAAAACCATTATTGTGCCTTCTATTGTTCAAGGGTTAACCTTTTGTTTCCTCCATCAACCCATCAAGCATATTCTTTCATCATGCCCTCTATTGTTTAGACCCAAATGCTCAAAATATTCATAAAAAAACAAAATCATTATTGTCCCATTTCATGTCTATTGATGTAGGACACATTATTGCCTAACTTTCGACAAGTTTCTCCTATCGACTTCAACACTCTATCTAGGAAGATAACCCAAAAACACATTCAGTGCCTTGGTACTTGCAAACATTAGTGGTAGGTTTCCTTGTGTTTGATCAGGGGTTATCATTATTGACTCTTAGTTAAGCGATTCTACAAGTGTTCGACGACAAAGACATCTTTCACACTTGTTAGTTTGTGTTGTGCATGTTGGAGACCATCACCATTATCAGTGGCCTTCCTTGTGTCTGTTAATAGTCTCCATTATTGACTGGTAATCAGATGATTTCATGCATGTTTGACATCAACGCATATATTCACATGTATCGATCTATGTTGTTCGGTGAAGCGGAAATCAAGACCTTGGGTAGAGGCTTGCATCATTTACCCTTCTTTCCTCTCCCAAGTTGTGGATATTGTTTTTTGGAGACAGTTGTTTCAGGATGATTCTATTATGACACTAGATCCACATTGTATTTATTGGTGGCCAGTATTGTCATATCTATTTAGAGAAAATCACTTTGACATAGCTACTGAGCATGGGAATTCCCAACCCAGGACATGATTTTAGTATTTATATATATATGTGTGTGTGTGTGTGTGTGTGTGTGTGTGTTGTATCAGGTTTCCATTGCTGCCCAAAGCTTCAACCTCTCTCTCTTTTTGAAAGGAAAATTATAGTTAATGTAAATCATTTCGGTGATCTTCACAACCTCTAATATCATACTTTAGGGGGCATTTGTTATACAACAAATTGATCTCCTCATCAACTCAGAGGGGAAAGGCACAATGACTATAGCAAAGACCACAATTACAGGCCTTGATTCCACACTAACACTAGTTGCACACTAAAAACCTACTTTATAAAGCTTGTTACCAAGCCTAAGGGTGCGTTAGTGACCCTGCTAACTCACATCGCTAGTCAAAGGACAATGTTAGTGAAACTAAGGGAAGTTCCAAGGGTCAAAGAAACAAATTGACTCACAAATATCTAGATATTGGTTCCTAAAATTACTCAAGAAAAGAAAGGAAACATCCAAAATCGACCTATTTGGATAATATATAATATGAAAGAAGGAGGCAAATGGGAAAGAGCTAAAAACCATGGCAATTTCATTTCTTTTTCCCTAGTGAACTCAAGGAGGAACTTAGCAACCCTAACTTGATTGATACGTAAGAAAAGTTAGGGTCATTGTGAAAGGGGTCAGAGCATTTGAAAGGATAGCCTACTTGACTATCGAGCATTGTCTCATATAATCAGAAGTGAGAAAGAAGGGAGAGAGAGAGAGAGAAGTAGAAGGGGTAGAGGAAGGTTGATGCAATAGATGGTTGTAGTCACTCTCCCATTATAAATACAGAACTGCAGTTGTGTTGTCTACTCTATGGTGTTGGTAATATTGTTCATTAAGTTGATTGTCCAATACTTGTGTGCATGAGTAGCTTAGTTGTATGAAATTATATGTTCTTTATGTATTCAAATATTAGATATCAAAGTTGTATGCTATGATTACGCTTGTCTCTTCTTTGTGCAAGAATTGATTTGGATCCGGCTTTGAGGGATTTCCACTTGGCTACATTGTGATATCCAAACAAATCTACACGGAGACTTGAGGTAATCTACTTCTAATGCTTTGATAGTTAGTTATTGTCTATCGAAGATAATTTTACAGTCCGTCGAAGATCCTGGGAAGACCTTTGAGGGTATTTTCATTCTCCATACACCATGCATTTTAACCCATAGCATGTTTGGCACTAGAATCCAATAATTTGTTGAATGGAATTAGGGAATACTATTTTGTAGAACATTTAAATATTTATATAGTTGTGTATAGTTCTTTTATGCATTTTGGGTGCATTATTTATTCAAATTGAAATCCAAAAGAATTTGGATGATTATTGTATTGCAAAGATGGATGCAACCAAGGGGTCTGACATTGTTGACTCATATTTGATGACCATAAGCTATTATGAATGTTTGGTAGAGCCCTGAGCAATGTTGTAGTAAACAGGTGTCGAGGAAGTGTTTATGTGACTATATTGTAGTACTGGTTAGAGCAGGGTTTGAGATAGAAGCATGAAACCAAGAATAAATAATGATATGACTTATGTGACTAATAGATTGCATGTTAGATAGTGACAACGGTTGTAGTGCAATGGAATTGATTGCAATATTTGTCATGATAATGTAATTCCGTGATTTTGATTATGACAAAAACAATATCTACATGTTGAAATGATGATGTAGGATGTGATTATGACATCATATTGCATATTGTTAGACTAATTATAAGTCAATTATATATTATTATCTTAGATCCAATCTAAAAATTGTGAAACATCACCCACTATGGTGAATTGAAGGTCAGAGCCTTCAGAGAAAGCAGTGACTTGTTGAGCAGGGTGGAAGGGTGGTGTTATTGAAGGTTGGAGCCTATGCAAGACGTTGGAGCATCCTTTCAATCATAGCTAATAAAACCAGGATGTTGGAGTGTACTTTCAGTTGGAGCAACTAAATCAAGGTGTTGGAGTATCCTTTCAGTTTGAGCTGATAAATTAGGGGGTTGGATCCTCCTTCCAGTTGTTTCTGGAGAACCTTGGAAGTTTAAGATTCTATTTGATGTAATAATTAAAGAATTATATTAAGAAGTGTTCAGTGGTTTTTCTCCCAGAAGGGTTTCCACCTAAAAAATATCTTGTGTGTTGTTTTGATGTTGTGCATTGTTGAATGGTGTCATTAATTTATGTTTTTTATCTAATGCTAATGATAATTAATGTTATGTGAAGTTAAATTAACTAACTAAAGTGAAATATTGATTCACTCACCTCTCATTATTTCCAGCAATTGGTATTAGAGTAGGTTCCTTCATTTTCAACCTAATAAATGGAAGGAATATCTCAAAAGTGTAGAGATGGAAAAGTCAAAGAAGCAAACAACTAAAATTTCAAAGGAAATCCCTAGTATTGGATTAGTCTCAAAATTTGTTACAACTAATGAAGAGAATCAAGTTGGTCCATCTCCTATGTTCGATGAAGCCAAATATCAAATATGGGAATCCAAAATGGAAGGTTATTTGAAAGATCATGGATATGATGTATGCCACTTGTTGTTTCTAGAGACACATCTACCGATGAATCTATAAGGTACAATACAAAAGAAATGAATGTCATTCTAAGAGCCCTGCTAGACTCCATGAAATAAAAAATGGATCAATGATCATCAGCCAAAGGGCTTTGGAAAAAGCTTCACAATATGTACTCAAAGAAGCATGTAGATCAAGAAGAAGATGATCATGATCATCATTCAAGTAAAGTAGATTCTCTGGTTGAAGAATTTGATGATGATGAAGAAGAAGTAATAGTGGAATTGGAGAGATAATTTATTAGTGCCTTAGGTGATCTCAGAAAAATAGCGAAGGAAAATTATATACTAAAAAGAAGAAGGTGCTCTCTTAAGACTTCAAGAGCAGGAAGCATAATGGAAACAAAAAACTTGACAAGTCAATTGGAAGAATATGTTCAAAAGTACAAGGGAGAACTTAGTCAAAAGAAAAAGGAACTCGATGTAGCTCTAGATGAAACAAATAGGCTTAAGGAATGTTAGAAGGAGAAATCAAAATATGTCGAAAGGGAATATCATGTAATTAATGATAAGGATCAATAAATTGCTTTCTTGAAGATGAAGGCAAAATAAGCAGGTGAAGCTCCATGCAACAAAAGCACAAGCTCCAAGCCCTAGTAAAGCAAGGTTGAAGAGAAGCCTAATAGTAAAATTATTCAAAGGCCAAATTGAAGAGAAGGGAAAAAGAAGGTTGAAAATGTTATTGCTCCAAGAAGTAATTCTAAAGTAATCAAGGACAAGAATCAACAAAGGGTTCTACCTCCTTTAAGGAAGAATGTCCTCAAAATATCAACAACATCAAGGAAAGCCATTTCTTCAAGGTACCATAACATATTTTTCGGGTATTGTTTTTCATGTACTAATTGCGGACATAAGGCTAGGGATTATAGAGATAATGAAAATGATGCTTATGAAGGTCACTATCAAAACCATAAAAGAAAGCTTACATGATCACAAGAAAAATATCCAAATGGCTTTGTTATCAGTAAGTATATGTCAGTTGGTCCATCATTCATGTACCATATATAATGCTTCAAATCCATAAATATGGACATATAACTCGTGAATGTAGATACATGATGGAATCTTCCATTAAGGAGAACTATAATATCATGTATAAGAAGAATTGGAAGAGAAAGAAAAAGAAATAAAATGCAGAATTCCTAGTGCTTGTGTTCTTGAGCTTTGTAAAGTGGAAAGGTCATGATGAGTCTACAATGGAGTATGTCAAGCTTCTGGATGACTTGGCTATAGATGTAACCATCCGATCCCACATTTACCCACTTTTACAATATCTCTAGGGTAATCATGAGGTGAGTGCTACAAAACATGACCCAAAATCCAAGTTCTAGTTATGGAAGTGGTGCCTACAAATCAGAACACATTCTAGCAACCCTCAGGGACACTAGATCACTCAACAAACTGATAAACACCCCTAATGATCAATCCCTAAGTTGGAACTAAATTTTATAATCTTGAAACCCCAACTACACCCATAACACATTGTGCATGCGTTTGTGAGGCTCCAACCACACCCATAAGCTTGTCTTCATGTAGTTGTGACCCAAACTTTCTAGTTCTATGCATGCGGTCATGAGCTTTTTTCCACTTTTTTAGGGCTAGCCTTCATACCTAATGGGCCTCTAAATTAGACATAAATTAAGGCCCATGCCTCTAAATTAAACAATAAATTAAGGCCTATGACCATCCGTCAGCACATTAAACCTCTCTTTTTGCATTAGATAGTTTATTTTTAAATTTAATATATTCATTAGGAAGGTTTATGAATAATTGAATATTTGTGCCTAATATTATTTATTTTTT
>APFE031673329.1:4018-79795 GCA_000404065.3 Pinus taeda | reverse complement strand
TGGCACAAATTGTGGAACTCCAATGATTGAGAAAATTTAGGAATGTGTTACACTAATCAAGGGAGCAGATCCACCAATCAAGGGAGCAGATCCACCAATCAAGGGAGAAGATCCACTAATCAAAGTATTTCGGTGGGGAAAGCTTCCTCCATCCATGGGGAATTATTCTTAATCATTTTTATAAATACCAAATCGAATTTGCCTCTATGGAATGATTGACAAAATCTAGGAATGTGTTCCCTACCATTTAATGCAAATTCGTAGTATTAGGGACTAGATCCACTAATCAAGGGATTTTGGTGGGGCAAGCTTCCTCTATTCATAGGGAATGATTCCTAATCATTTTTTATAAGTACCAAGTTGAATTTGCCTCTAGAGGGAGATTTTCATTAGTTTTATTGTGGAGAGAGCTTGTATTTTTGCTGCTCCATTGTATTTTCTTGCAGGGATGTAATTCTATTGACGAAAATAATGGAAATTGGTGTTATGTTCAACTTCTAAATCTTGTTCTCCTCCATAGCTATATGATTTTCCTTGGGCTTGGCCATACCAAGAACCTCAGAGCCCTTTTGTATCGTTGTATTTCCTTCTTTTCTTTGCTTATTCACATGCATCTCTGGTTTTTATTTCTTTCTATTTCTGCATTTAGTATTAATGATTCCTTGTTATAGGATTGAGTTAAATAGTTGATGTAAGTTATTTTGTAGGATCAAAAGAATAATTGCATCCATGGAAAATCTTTGGAAGTTCATAATAATCATTGAGTTGCTTGGATTAGTCTTCTCATTCCCAAATCCAGATTGCTCGAATTCCTTTTTAGGAAAGAACAATAAATTTCTGCTATTTTTTAGAGCATGCTAACGAGCTTCAATTGAATTGATCCCAGTTGCATTAGATCACAAAGAAATTATAGTTCATAACAAAAATTACCCCATTTAATTTGCACTTGATTTAGTTAGGCATTTTTTAGATTTACTAGCTCACTAGTTCTCGAATTTCTAGATTTTCGACTAGTAATGTTTTTTATTTTTATTTTTGCATTGGTTAAGGGAGGTATTTTTGAGTGGTTCCACTTGGAATGGGGACCTACGATGTCCTAGTTAATACAAATATTTGTCCCATCCAATTTGGATTTTATTTTCTTTGTCATTCGATGAATTATAGTAAATTTGTACATCATGTAGGAAATCAGGGGATCCTGTAGGAAATCGCTGTAGCATCCTGTAGGAAATCCTGTTTTAAGGCCGAATTGAGGAAAAAGCCTGTAGAAAGATAGAAAAAGGGTACCTACTTGTATCCCAAACCTTATGACCATTCACCATCATCTCCAAGCCACCTGCCACATCACGAGAAGAGATTAGATTTCATTACCTCACATGAAAAAAGACAAAAAGAAAAACAAATATATTTTATTCATTTACATGCACATCAATAGAAGGTTTGATTGTTTGAATCTACATGCTTAGGACAGTGGGGATTCATACATGTTAACTTAGCATTATTTTGAATTAAATCCTCTTCGCAGTTATTTAGAAAATGGTGTGTTTGCACATTTGATTTCATTCTCTTTCCTTGTACTTTCTTTCTTGCAATAGGTTAAGGCTCCATTTAGAAAATTTCATTTTATGCAACTAGTTTATGATTTGACTTCAGTACATGCACTCCATTACATCATGATAGCAAAGGAAGGACACATTCTATGTTGCACATGTAGTGTTGACACCTCTTAAGTTTGTACAAGGCTCGGGTTGATAACTATTATCGGTGGCCTTGGGAGTTGCAACATTCTTGTTGCAATACTGAGGCTCATCACTTTTCGGCGCTATTGTAGGGGAGGTATCAAAGTTTTCATTGATTTCTTCCCTATTTGATTCATTTCTTTTTACTTTTCAAAATATATATATATATATATTTTCATTAGGCATATTTCATTTCAAAGATATAAAATTTCATTGCATTATACTTTTCATTCAATCATAAAAACAAAAACAAAATAATTATCCAATGCCAACCCACCCCACCATTTGATCACCTGGTGCAGCAAGAGCCATATCACCATCCACTTTTACGGGTAGAAGAAGAAGAAGAAGAGATGACAAAGGATGTAGAAGAAATGGATGGAGAATATGGCAATGAGGAAGATCCTCTCAGATTTCCCATTCAAGATACGGATATCAATGTGCACATGAAGAACATCCCTCCGTCTCTTCTTCCAAAAGTTCATTTTCTAAGGTGAGGGGATCCAAAAACCTCTCTTTTAATTTGAAATTGTTTGTAGATATTATGTTTACTTATTTAAAACTCAAAAATTGAGATTGTTTGTGGTAGCATTGAAGGATAGAGCTCTTAAATGGTTCATGAGTTTAGGGACTAATTCAATAAGATCATGGAATGATATGCAAAATATATTTCTAGAATAATATAAACATCATGATCTCAAGGAAGAAATATTTAGAATGAATCCAATAGAAGACGAGAGTCTAGAGGATCTAAATAGAGAGGTTCATGTATAATGTTCATAGGGGGACAACTAAAAACCCTCTTACTTAGAACAATTAGGGATGAGTGGATTGATATTCTTGATATCATGAGTAGAGGTGATGTATATCAATTATCATTTAAGGAAATTTGTGAAACATGCAAACACATATCAAGAGGAAAAGAAAGAGTAGGTAAATCAACATCAAGATTGGTAAGTCAAGCTAAACTTGGAAATTTGTTTGATTATTTTAAAATAGAAATTATTGCAATCTAACAAAACAAGAAGAAATGTTAAGAATGCAAGATTAAGGAAAATAAAATGTTGATATTTGTGTTGCAGAATCACATGATCTTAAACATTTTCCATCATTACTAAGGTTTAAGGAAGTTCACCAAGAGAACAATGGAGCAAGTCAATTGCCAATGCAACAATGTTATGTAACTCCAAGAGGACCATGACAACCTATCCAAACTGATATGATGCAAGAGCCTAATTCCAAATTTCAAGGTTATGCATATCCACCTCAAAGTAATTGGAACACACCTTTTCCTTAGCAATATTGGCCAGCTCAACCCTAAAACCAATCTTGGCAAGGAACTTATGGGATCCATCCAAAATATCTTCAATATTTTCCTCAATATCCTCCAGGTCCAACTCCATGTTATCCCTACCATTCACCTCCACCACAACCACAACCACAACCCCATCCACATCTATCTCAAACATACACTCCCACTCAACTACCTATACCACCATTTCCAAACCGACAGATTGAAGTGGCTGAGCCTACTTACAATGCTGAGGTACAACACTTCCAAACATCTCCTCTTGAGCTCAATGGTATTCACCATAGCACAGGAAGATTATTACAAAAAATTGATTCTCTTGATGCCATTGAGGGACAACATGCAGAGAAAGAAGATTTGAAAGAGAAGATAAAAGAATCATGGGTTGTAGTTGATGAATAACATACAATAAAATTAGAGATTGAGAAATCTCCTTCATGGTTACCATAAAATCCTCCATGTATTCAAGAGAAAAATCAACAAAAAGAGGAAGATTTTAAGTTCATGGTAGAAAACGACATGAAGAATGATCCAGATCAACAAAAGGACTAGGGACATCACTACTATATTGAAATATAATTCCTGGCAGTCACAGTTGCAGCAACACTCTCTTCTTCAATTGTGCTTGATATCATCAAAGTTAAATAATTTGATCTCTCAAATTCAGGTACATGTGAAAGCATACATCTCAAGCCTACACATCAATTTTTTTGTCATCTTGATGTGCACATGGCTCCATTGGAAGTATTCTTATACTTGAAAGTGATTGTCTTTTTCAAGTAGCGTAGGGTAGAAGAAAAGGAAAAAAATTAAATTTAAAATTTAAAAAATAATAATAAAAAATGAAAAATAAGAAAAAAAATCTAAGGCGAAAACCTCCTTGGAGGTGCCTCAGATTGGCTCATTGATTGAAAAACTCTATGAGGCAGTCAATGGGTTGAGAAAAAGGAAAAAACAAAAGAAGAAAAGGACGATCCTAGGTGAAACCTCCTTTGAGGTGCTTAGGAAGACGTACTAGTTGAAAACCTCATTGAGGTGGCTAGTGGCCTAGAAAAAAAAGAAAATAAATAAAAGAATCCTTGCTCCATGCATGTGTGTACTCTCCAACATCTACAAGCAACAAGAACAAGTTGGTACAAAAAAAACAAATTGGTCAAGCCTAGTCAAAATTTGACTTTCTCCTCCTTCACTCACATGCTCAACAAGGCCAAGGCCATCCCTATCCATTACCCTCATCTATTTCCACCATTCACTCATCATTTCCAAGCTTCTACAATCCATTTTCCTTAATGTCCTAAAAAACTACAAGATACTCTGTTTTGCTACAGGATACAAAAATACATACAACAAAAATTTGTTTTTGTCATAACTTGAGAACCATGCATCCATTTGCCAATATTTTTTAGGTGGAGATGTATATGGAAGATGGTAACATGCTCAATCCTTTTTAGCAAATTCCAGTGCACGGTTTCTAAGAAATTGGCCTCCATCACCTTCAGTGATTTTTTCCCTTTTCTCAATATCTGTGTATCCATTTAAACATATGTTTCATGGGTAGATGCATATGGATGATGGTAACATGCCCAAGCAATTTCAAAAAAATCTAGTGCATGGTTTCCAATAAATCAGTCTTTAGCACCTTTAGCCATTTTTAGTTTTTCTCAAGATCCATGCATCCAGTGACCAAAATGTTTCTATGGGGAGGTGCATAATGATGATGGCAACATGCTCAAAAAGTTTCAGCTCAATCCATTCTAGTGTTTGGGAGATATGGAAAAAACAAGTCGGTGTCCTGTAAACCTACAAGATACAGAACAACACCTACAAGATTTGCAGTGAGCAATTTTAAACGAGATCCATACGTCAAAGAAGCTCCTCGAGAGCTTAGTGGCAGGATTACCATCCAACACCTACACATCAACATCAACTCCACAGCAGCATGGATTTCTCTCCAATAACCATCAGGTAGGTATAGGTATGCAATATTCTTGACCTCTTCTATTGAACATCTTATAGTTAGAAATTTGTTGCCAATGCATGAGAGATGAGGTTTTATAAGCTAAGGATTGGTCAGCAGTCTCATCCGCCTTTAGCTAGTTAATTGCAGCTCACTCCTTCACTCATGCAATGTTGAAAAGTCAAATTATGAAGGGTGATTATTTCAAGGGATGAGGACAATATTCAAAGGAATAAATTTTTGCAAAGGCCAAGGTCGCCATAGCACTCCAAACCCTCCATCCACTTCATATTCACTATCTATTCATCATTAATCCATCCCATTTCATTCTTGAAAATAAAAATGAAGAGAGCATCCTCTACATTTTCATGAAATTTCTATTTGCAAGTCAGAAACAAGGATGGTCAAAGAGAAAAGGAGGATCAAAAAGAGACTCCTGTCACTCACATTTTTATTATACCACTCATTACCATTCGTTCCTCCACCATTTATGTCATTTTTTCCACTCATTTACTTCAGCTTACAAAGGGATTGTCTTTTCTACTCGATGATCCTGTAGGTATTACAGTGACCTAGAAATCCTACAAGAGGAAATCCTAAGGAAAATAAATGGTGGAACAAGGTAGCAGAATGTTGATATGGGTGTGGAAGACCTTTCCAAATTGAAAAATATTCAAGAACCAATCTTGAATAAGGAGAAGAAGGCAAGCTAATGGTCTCCAGAAACAATGATTTTTCTTTGCACAAATATGTTTTTGGGTTTGTCATTGCAGAACTTGGAGCCAATATTCTTAATTCATAGGAGAGAGGCCATGAGGGCCATGGATGTGGCACAATCAGGATACTAAGTTGCTCAGAAGATGAGCAACACTTTCAGCAAGGGGTTATGATGGACCTCTAAATTAGACATAAATTAAGGCTTCTGCCTCTAAATTAAACAATAAATTAAGGCGTATGACCATCTTTCAACACATTAAACCTCTCTTTTTGCATCAAATAATTTATTTTTAACTTTAATATATTCATAAGCAAGGTTTATGAATAATTGAATATTTGTGCCTGATATTATTTATTTTTTGTGGAATATTTTGAGAATATTGGGTAGATTATGAAGAGTTGAACGAGGAGATAATTTAGGGACTTTTTTTCCTACTACTGGAGGATCAATAATAAATAAATAATTAAACAAGATATTATGGAATTATGGCAAAAATTATGGAACTCCAATGATTGAGAAAATCTAGGAATGTGTTTCACTAATCAATGGAGCAAATCCACCAATCAAGGAAGAAGATCCACTAATCAAGGTAGTTCGATGGGGAAATCTTCCTCCATCCATGGTGAATGATTCTTAATCATTTTTTATAAATGCCAAGTCGAATTTTCCTCTAGGGAATGATTGAGAAAATCTAGGAATGTCTTCCCTGTCATTTAATGCAAGTTCCTAATATTGGGGACTAGATCCATTAATCAAGGGATTTTGGTGGGGAAAGCTTCCGCCATTTATGGAGAATAATTCCTAACCATTCTTTATAAGTACCAAGTCGAATTTCCCTCTAGAGGGAGATTTTCATTAGTGGTATTGTGGAGAGAGCTTGTATTTTTGTAGCTCCATTGTATTTTCTTGCAGCGATGTAATTCTCTTGACGAAAACAATGAAGATTGGTGTCGTGTTTAGCCTCTAAATCTTGTTTTCCTCCATAGGTATATGAGTTTCCTTGGGCTTGGCCATCCAAGGAACTCCACTACAAGAAAAAAAGACATTGGTGAGGGGAGAAAAATGTCACCATAAGCTCATTGGTGATGGTGAAAAGAGCATTCGTCACCAAAAATTGAATGTCACTAAAGGGGGCGTCACCAAAACTATAGGTGTTGTAGTGACATACAAATCTCGTCACAAATAATTATTTATAATGACGGATAGCAGCCGTCACCATTTCATATGAGAAATGGTGATGAACCATAGCCTCCTTCACCAAAAACTGAACATCACCAAAGGTGGTGTCACCAAAAGTATAGGTGTTGTAATGACATTCAAAGTTCATCACCAATAATGATTTATAATGATAGATAGTGACTGTCACCATTGCATATGAGCAATGGTGACAGACCATAGCCTCAGTCACCAAAAACTAAATGTCACCAAAGGTGGCATCACCAAAAGTATAGTTGTTATGGTGACATTCAAGGTCTACCATGAAAATTGATTATAATGACGGATAGTTACCGTCACCATTTCATGTGAAAATTAATGATTTATTGTGATGGATCTTTAATGACTGTCACTATTGGTGCATATATATAGTGATGTTCATTGTCTGTCACCAAAATCTGCATTGATAGAAGTATAGATGTTGTGGTGACATTCAAGTTTCGTCACAAATAATGACTATAATGATCGAAAACAACCATCACCATTTCATATCAAAAACATTGATTTATTTATAGACCTTTGAGGGTTATCATTACTGATGTGTATATATGGTGGCGTTCATTGGCTGTCACCATTTCATATTTTTTGTGAGGGTTGAAAAATGTCACCAAAGCTCATTAGTGATGGTAAAAAGAGACTTCGTCACCAAAAATTGATCATCACCATTCCATATGGATGTCAGGGCATGATGGAATTGAACCAGCAACCTCCTGCTTGTAAAGCAGGTGCTCTTCCATTGAGCTAGCACCCTTTAAAGAATTATATTTTTAAAAATTAGACCTTGAAACTTCATAAATTGCTAATTCTACAACTTTCAATAAATTAAAGTCTGAACAATATTTTACTAAACAAGCGAAGAAACATCAAAGTTGTAGGTCTTTACCTAATGGTTATTGAAGTTATGAAAATTGGGTGGAGGAAAAAATAAGTATGTATAAGATAATCAATATGTTTAGTTGAATACTCAGTTAGAAGTGAAACTCTGAAGACATTTATAACCTATAAATGACCTATAACTATCAAATGGACCAAATATTCCAAAGGAAATGTCATAAGTGGATACCATATGGAAGAAGCGGAGACAGGTACTTGGAATCCTTGTACATCTTGGCATGACTTAGCACTTGGCACATATTAGCCTTTTTGACATGTCTTCATACTATATGGCACATCTTAGCATGCCCTAACTCTTACAGATCCATTTGGGCACATCCACCTCAACTTATAAATCAATACTATTAGGGCCCCTCAAACCCTAATTCAGTTGTTATATGCCCTAATGAAGTCAACCATCAATAATGGCTCCTTCCCAAGAGATTACATGATTGAAATCATCCAAAAACTATCTCTAAGAATATTAGCGTAGGCAGGCCTTTATCAGGGTGCACTGCAGTGCAACCTAGTACACTGCTAGGGTGCATTGCAGCGCACTTGGGCCCTCTTTGGCCTGCGCTGGACGAATTTGAGTGAAATATGCATTGGGGTTTGGAATATTCTTATCCATAGGATGCCTCTAGAAGTTTCCCAAGGCTATCCACTCCTTTGGGCTCGAAATTGGATGAGGAAGGAAGTTAATGAACATCAATCCCTTTATCCCTTCCTCCATGGAACTATATCCTAAGTTTGGGAGGGCATTCATTATCACCATTTATGGCCTAACTTCCTTCATTCACCTATAAAAATACCACTCGTCTAAGTGATCAGGGGCTGGAAATCATTGAATTATAGGGAGATGCTGCTAATATGAGACTTGAGTTGGTTTCAAGTATTCTAATGATGTCAAAATGTCTTGCTTGTTATGAGGAGAGGATGGGATTGAACTGGAGGAGTGGCACTGAATCAAGCAAATTGGGTTGTAACCCTTCCTTTTACTAATAAAGTGTTCAAAGCTTTTTCCATATTTTTGTGTTGTTTATTGATGTTTTTCAGATGTGTATTGTGCACTTGATTCCATTTTATGTTTAATCAATAGATCATTATCATATGATTTGATCAGTTTTTGTCTTGTGTATGTGTGTAGGTACTTTTCAAGCGAATTAAGTACGGAAAGGAGCGACATAATTCATAAAGGGAGATAAGGAGTAAGAGAAAACTTAAGGTAGGCTTCTTTACTGTCTTATTTAATCTATTCGTTATAGAAAAAGTAGAGAATACTTTGCACTATTGTTCTAGACTTAGCTAGTAGTCTAGGGGTTTAAGCGTTTATCCATAGACACTAAAACTTCCTAAAACACTAACATTCCCTAACACACCTTGGTAGTCATGACCTCACAACTAGCATTTCATTTTTCCATGACTTGGGAGCCTTACATTCACTAGAAAACCTTGGAACTCCCTAGTTTTCATGCCCTCTGTTATCCTCCATAATGTCCCTGACTGACGAGGAGATTGAGGAAGGTAACCAAGAAACAAGCTTTTAGTTTGGTAGCTAGCCCTACCAAACTAGAGATGTGTCTCTCTATGAAATCACAACCAAGAGATGAGTGGAATGTAAAGGATTTTAGGCTAGATATCTAGGCTCAGGTGAGTTTTTGGAAAATTTAGGGACTTTGAACTCTATCCACTAGTGTCTTGTCTGGTAGGGACTTTGTCAAGGAAGCAATGACTTGGAACTATATCTACAATAAAACACCTAACATGTATGACAAAATCTCCCTAGAATAGATTACCGCCTACCTAGAAGGGTGTCCCCTGCTCAAAATATAGAACCCTTCTTTGTTGTGCACTTTTCTTAAAGATAAATTTGTGCATAAAATAGTACTAATAAAAACACATAAATTAAGAAAAGTGACCAGCTAAGTCAAACTATAAAAGTATAATAAATACAAATCTATATAAGTTTTGGAAACATTAGACAAGCATGATTTCATACAACAACAATAACATGCCTAAAATCGATGTGATTCTTTCATCGTTGCTATACCCTCACAACAAAACTGGAATCTATAGCATGTACCCCAAGGTTGGGTGCATTTGTTGAAGGTGTAGATTGAAAGAATCTACTGAGATGAAGTATTATTGAAGGAGAAACACCTTCAAAACAATAGATAAAGTCTACTATGAATTCAACACATTTTCACATAGACCAAGGCTACTATTGGGCACACATCTCCGCTGAATGGAAACTGCAATGTGTTGTAGTGTTCCTGAAGAAAAAAAGCCTTTAGTGCAACACGGATAAAATTCTAAGAGATATTTTCATTGTCGCCTTGGTTGTCGATGATATCATCAATATAGGTAACAACTTCGATAATTGAAAAACCAAAAGGTGAGATGCATAGATCATTTGAAATGACAGATTTGAGCATACTTTATTATTGTTTAGGAGTGTTAGTATAGAAAATGCAAGGAATCCTGTTGCATCTTTATGTCATAGGCCAAGGATGCGAAGAAATACATAAAATATTAAACATAATGGTATAAGTTGATTGCAGATTCTTTTGAAACATGAACGGAATTCTCCTTGTGCAGGTTCTAATCTAGTGGGTATAACTTTAAATAAGAAACTAATAGTTATGGGGTTGAAATTGTCTCACAATTCATGAAATGTCGCAAATTTTTTCACTAGAAAGAAGCAGAGTGAGTCATCAGGTTTATGGAAGGGAAAACCCTATTCACAGGAAGATAAATTGAAATTAGTTGGGAATATTATTTCTCGTCTTCTTGTATGTGTGTGCTTTCAAAAGATAACCACATCCAAAGACTCAATAACAACTCTGGTAAAGTTTATAGATCTAAAGCACTTCTGAGAAAACCCTTCGCTTAATGAAAATTGAGAGAGGAATATGTCGAAGGATTCAATCTTGCACTCAATCATAAAAAGGAAGTTGGGGTATACAACATCTTGCCAACAAACCGACTCCAACCATAATGTGAAAGGCAAGTTAATTGCAAAACCTCTTTCCCACTTTGTAGTATTGTTCCCTCTTGAATTCCAACAGGTATTTGGCTACTTAGATCCACAAAAATCGTGCCACGTAAAATCTACATGATACAATTGTGGCGTGCAAGCTTGACACATGCTCTAGTTTCCCTCTAAAAGAGGGTAAGTCAAAATATTATGACAATCTTAATTGTAATTTGATCATACACTATTGAGGTATTGCATGGAATAAACAATATACTATCAATGCACTAATGTAGAACTCAAAATAAATGAATTTCGTATTGTTACAATAGCTCCTCTTGGGATTCTGGGATAAAGCACCTAACTTCCACAGTAAAATATTCCTAGAATAGAGTGCCTCCTACCTAGAAGTGTGTCCCCTGCTTAAAATATAGAACCCTTCTCTACTCTGCACTTTTATTAAAGATAAATATGTGCATAGAACAGAACTAAGAAAAACACCTAAATTAAGAAAAATGAGCATGTAAGTCAAACTATAAAAGCATACTAAATATGGTTGTATCTAAGTTTGGGAAACACTAAACAAACATTCTTTCATACAACAACCATAAGATGCCTAAAATTGATGCACTTCTTTCATCCCTGCTACAACCTCATAGGAAAACTATAATCTACAACATGTATCCTAAGGCTGCATCCATCTATTAAAGGTGCAGACCGAAAGGATCTACTGAGATGAAGTATTGTTGAAGGAGAAACACCTTCAAAACAATAAATAGAGACTAATGTGCATTCAACCTATCTACACACAGGCCAAGGTTGCTACTGGGTACACTTCTCCCCAAAATGGAAACTGCAGTGTATTATTGCTCTACTGAAGGAGAAACACGGGTAAAATTATAACATATATTGTCATTGTGGTATCGGTTGTATAAGATCTCATAAATATAGGTAAAAACTTCGATAATTGAAAAACCAAAAGGTGAGCTACATAGATCATTTGAAATGATAGATTTTGGCATACTTTATTATTTTTTAGGTGTTAGTATAGAAAATGCAAGGTAGCCTGTTGCATCTTTATGTCATAGACCAAGGATGTGAATAAATACAGAAAAGATTAAATAGAATGGTACAAGTTGATTGTAGGTTCTTTTGAAACAAGAATGGAGTTATCCTTGTGCATATTCTAATATATTGGGTATAGATTTAAATAATAAATTTATAGTTATGGGGTTGGAATTTTCTCACAATCATGGCAAGTCCAAAAGTTGTTCACTAGAAAGAAGTAGAGCGAGTTGTCAGGTTCATGAATGGGAACACCCTATTTATAGGTAGATAACTTCAAATTAGTCGGGAATATTATTTCTCCTCTTCTTATATGTGTGTGCTTTGAAAATCTAACCACCTCCAAACACTCAAGAACAACTCTAGTAAAGTTTATAGGTGTGAAGCACATCTGAGAAAACCCATCACTTAATGACAATTGAGCAAGGAATATGTCGAAGGATTCAAGCTTACACTCAGTCATAAAAAGGAAGTTGGGGTATCCAACATCTTGCCAACAAACCGACTCCAACCATAATGTGAAAACTAGGTTAACTATGAAACCTCTTTCCCACTTTGTAATATTGCTACCTCTTGAATTCCAACAGGTATCTTGCTACTTAGATCTACAAAACTTGTCCCAGGTAAACTTTTCATGAGACAATTGTGACGTGCAAGCTTGACACACACTCTAGTTTCCCTCTAAAAGAAGGTAAGTCAAAATATTATGACAGGCTTAACTGTAAGTTGATCCTGATATGCTTCCTAAATCAGAGACACTTTCTAGCTACTCTAATTTGAAGGACAAAAACCCTAATTTTGAATTGAGGCTTCTGTGATCCATATCAAGTTTAAGAGAAATTCTTTGGCGTAAATCACAAGATAAATCATTTTTTGACACATTTCAAACCAACTAGTGTGGTTCATTGTCAGGATAGGTTGAAGAAACAGATCCAGCTTAGCATGTTAAATAGTCTGAGAAAAGCCCCCAATGGCTAACTTGACCCTAATGCTTATTAAAATGAATATGGAAATCAATAAGAATCTATGAACCTGGTCTTGAATAAGGTGTCCTAAAGTATAATATGGATAGTATTCTAAAGTTCTACAGCTAGCAGAGGGTTTTCCCAGTTGGGTTCCCTAGAAGATTTTGATTTTTTGGCTATAGTGCGATTGTGTTTTATATTTGTTCTATTCCACTACAAATTGGTAGAGACATTTTTTTTCTTGGTGCAACAATTAGTTTCAAATTTATTCATTCAAGAAGTAGCAAAATTTCAAGGAAATTCTACACAAGGGACAAGTAATCTATATTTTCACTTACATCTTTTGCAAGTAAAATTCACAACTAAATTTTCATCCAAAGTGTTTGGGTTACTAGCAAGTGGTATCATATCATATCTCATCATTGCAAGGGATAAATCATACAATTCTATAAGGTTGAGAGTTGAGATACAAAAATCTTCCCAAGTTATGCAAGCAAGAAAAATACTGAAATTTAGTTCTAAATCTATCCAACCAGAACAAAATTCTACCATTTTCAACACCCTCTAATCAAAGTTATTCCTGGCCTCATTCAACTCAATTAAGAATATGTCAATATTGTTGAGATTTATTCTTTATTTCAGGCTTCTAAGTTATATATTTATGCAACCTAATATATCATTTATGTTAATTTATTATTCATTCAAAATTATTTAGTTCGTCCAGTGCATCTACCTAATTTTCTAATCAGTTTCTGAGCATACCCTATCAGACATTTGTAGTAGAAAATAGAAGACTGTTTTAGTACCTAGTGCTATAAAACTCTAATCTAGAAAACGTATTGTGGGTTGTTTCCCTAGAAATATTTACAAAATTTTCAACCCCAAAGCCATTTCAGGGAGAATTTTAGTCAAGGAGAAATTTAGTATTGTTTTTGGAAAATTTGAATGAAACGAAAATAAATTCTTCTCGTTTGCTTAAAAGATTCCAGCACCAAATATGAGTGAATTCACGGAACTTAAAATTTGGAAATAATTAAATTTCACTTCGCTTTTCCAGGACGATATATGAGTGAATTCACAAAACCCGAGATTTGGATTTTGGAAACACTTAAATTTCACCTCATTTATTAGGATTGGAAGTTCCCTGAGATGCAAACATGTAGCATTAAGGATCTACATTGCTTGTTTAAGGACAATGTTCAATTTATAAATAGTGATACAAGAATCCTTGTATACATGCCTGACACAGTTATTTGGTCACAATTAATGAAATTGAACTCCATCAATACATAATAGACAAGGTAGAATGTAAGAGAGCATCTACTTTTCAACATATACTCTAACAAAAATAAACATCTATACAGTCATATAAAGTTGTCGCCACACCAAAAAAGGAACTAAAAACCAAAATAAAAATAGGAACAGACTTGGATTGTAACAAAATGTTAAATAGGATCAATATGTTAATATGGCAAATAGTGTAGTTGATTATGATTTATTGAGCCCAAGGGGTTATCCTAACCAAATGTCATTAGAGTTACTGGGCATTTGGCTAACTCTGTGCTGGCAGGTGCCCTGTTCGAAATCCCTTGGGTGAGGTGCACTAGTCAATGCCAATAGGTTTACTAGGGATGCTATCCATGGATGTGGGGAACATACGTTGGGATTCCCAAAATATTTTTTCTTGGAAGGAATAAAAATAGGATTTCCTAAAGATAAATTTTGAGATTCATATAGTGTACACCCAATAAAATCAACTCCATAGAGACAAACCATAAAAGAAGTAAAAATACAAATGCTCCATCAATTATACTCATGAAGAGATTATATTTTAAGTATGCTTATGGACAGTAAGACAATACGCATGCATACCCTTATGTGTGGCAAACAAAGATCTTACTAACAATGGATCCTATGATCAAGTGAAATAGTGCTAATGTCAATGATGAAGTGAGTGATCGAGTAAAATATGAATTGTGATTGAGCTTCAGTTATATGGTTGTGATCTTACTTCCCTCCTCTTCAACTAATTATTGAAAAATTCCAGATAGATAATTATTCCTAAATGTATATATGAATTGTATTGAACTATTACTAATTTGTTTATGGTTTATTTCATTGCTGAATTAATTTTTAGGTTGCCCCACTTGTGTTAGCCGCATTTGTGATTTATGGATTCATGATTAATGGAATGGTTGTGTGTATGTAGGTTGCATAAATCTATATTTTAATGCATGTCAATAGTAAATAGTGAATATCAAGTACTTCATAAATTTGTGTGAATTTGTGTTCACTTTTTATGTCAATTATTCAGTTCAGTTACTTTGTAAATTCGTGTGCATCCATAAATTTGTGTAAATTTGGGTTCAATTTTTGAGTAAATTTGGATGGTAAACTTAAGTACCACATCCTCAAAGTGCACATAAGTTATTAGTTATATTACATGCATGGACCAATACCATCTAGCTAAGTTTGTTGTGCAGGCCGTAAAAATCTAGCTCCTATAAAATAGGAGAAATACCCACAACGACATGCACCTATAAATGGAACCATCATGATGGAATATGGCACACACAAATCTAGGGATTGAAATTCCCTTAATGCACATTGGAGAATCTAACTTGCTGGGCCTCAGAGTTTGTGAGAAAGAGTGAGTAGATCGAAGAGTATTAGCTTATTTTAGTCTTTACAGAAAATTAAAGTAATTTTTAGTTATGAATCATATAAGTAAATTCTACTAATTTTCATAATTTAGTGGTTTATTTTAGTCTTTACAGAAAATTTAAGTAATTTTTAGTTATGAACCATACAATTTTTAAAATAAATTCTACTAATTCTCATAATTTAAGGGCACTTTCACTGATCCAGAAATAGAAAATGAATAAAAAGAATAGGAGCTTACTAATGATGACATCATCGCAAGGGTGCTAGAGCTTCATTTTTATTCCATTGGAGTCCAGTGAGGTGTGCAATATTCTCATAACATCCCTGGTGACCACAATGTTAGAAATTTTGAACATCTAAGCCTTTCATTTGGGTCTTCTACCCCTCCTTCTTTATTATAATAAATGGCTTCCAAAAGTCATCAAATGTCAATGCCATCCCTACAAATAGTAACAAAGTGAGGCACAGAGAGTAAATCATAAACTTAAAAGAAAGGATGAAAAATTAGTGAATTTTGAACCAAAGATCTGAGGTGTGTGTACTCCTCCCTATGTGGAAGAAGACTAAAAGTGGGGTGGAAATGTAGCGAGGTTATAAATGAAACATAACTAGGCACCCTTAATGGATTGAAGATCCAATGGTGGGGTTCAATATCAGTCTGCTACTGGTAAAACCTTAATTCACAACTCTCTTCAATCCTGTTTTCCCTCCGCCCTGTGAAAACTGAAAATATGCTACTTGTAAACTTAAAAGCAAGGATGAAAAAAATAGTGAATTTTGAACCAAATATTTGAGGTGTGTGTACTCCTCCCTATGTGGAAGAAGACTAAAAGTGGGGTGGAAATGCAATGAGGTTAGAAATTAAGCATACCTGGGGGCCATTAATGGATTCACGATCCAATGGTGGGGTTAGAGATCTGAGGTGTGTGTACTCATCCCTGTGTGGAAGAAGACTAAAAGAGGGGTGGAAATGTAGCCAAGTTAGAAATGAAACATACATGGGTGCCATTAATGTATTGAAGATCCAATGGTGGGGTTCGATATCAGTCTCTACTGGTAAAACCTTCATTCACAACTCTCTTCAATCTCACTTTTTCTCTAGCCTGTGAAAAGTGAAAATATGCGACTTGTTTTCCCTCCTCCTTATGAAAAGTGAAAACTTAATTGAAAACTCTCTTCAATCTTGTTTTCCCTCCCTCATTTTCCCTCTCACCTATGAAAAGTGAAACTATGCTACTTGTTTTCCCTCTACCTTATGAAAAATGAAAATTTAATTCACGACTCTCTTCAATCTCATTTTCCCTCCCTTCCCGTGAAGAGTGAAAATATCTACTCATTTTCCCTCTACCCTATGAAAGGTGAAAATATATTACTTTTTTTAGAACATAAATGAATATTGGAATTGGGAGGGCTTCGTTATATCAAAATTAAGGCTTAATTTTTTCAAAAATGTTAAAATTTCACTCCCTAAAAACAAATTAATACAATATTTATAGAGTATAGAGTAGATGTGTAAAAGTCAAATTATGAAGGGTGGTTATTTCAGGGAATGAGGACTACATTTAAAAGAATAAATTTTTGCAAAGGCCACGGTCACCATAGCACTCCAAACCCTCCATCCACTTCCTATTCACTATCTATTCATCATTCATCCATCCCATTTCATTGTTGAAAAAAAACAAAGAGAGCATCCTCTCCATTTTCATGAAATTTCCATTTGCAAGTCAGCAAGAAGGATGGTCAAAGAAAAAAGGAGGATAAAAAAAGACCCCTGTCACTCACATTTTTATTTTACCACTCATTACCATTCATTCCTCCACCATTTATGTCATTTTTTCCACTCATTTACTTTAGTTAACAAAGAGACTATCTTTTCTAATCCATGATCCTGTAGGTATTACAGTGACCCAAAAATCCTACAGGAGGCAGTCCTAAGGAAACTAAATGGTGGAACAAGGTATCAGAATGTTGATAAGGGTGTGGAAGAGCTTGCCAAATTGAAAAATATTCAAGAACCAATGTTGAATAAGGGGAAGAAGGCAAGCTAATGGTCTTAAGAAATAATGATTTTTCTTTGAGAAAATATGTTTTTGGCCTTATCCTTGCAGAAATTGCAGCCAATATTCTTAATTCACAAGAGAGAGGCCACCAGGGCCATGGATGAGGCACAATGAGGACACTAAGTTGCTTAGAGGATAAGCAACACTTTCAGCAGAAGGTTATGATGGGCCTCTAAATTAGACATAAATTAAGGTCTACACCTATAAATTAAACAATAAATTAAGGCCTATGACCATCCTTCAACACATTAAATATCTTTTTTTGCATCAGACAATTTATTTTTGACTTTAATATATTCATTAGGAATATTTATGAATAATTGAATATTTGCGCCTAATATTATTTATTTTTTGTGGAATATTATGAGAATATTGCGCAGATTATGAAGAGTTGCAGGAGGAGATAACTTAGGGACTTGTTCCCTACTACTGGAGGATCAATAATAAATAAATAATTAAATAAAATATCATGGAATTATGGCACAAATTTTGGAACTCCAATGATTAAGAAAATCTAGGAATGTGTTCCACTAATCAAGGGAGCGGATCCACCAATCTAGGGAGAAGATCCACTAATCAAGGGAGTTCGGTGGGGAAATATTCCTCCATCCATGGGGAATGATTCTTAATCATTTTTTATAAATATCAAGTTGAATTTTCCTCAAGGAAATGATTGAGAAAATCTAGGAATGTCTTCCCTGTCATTTAATGCAAATTCCTAGTATTAGGGACTAGATCCATTAATCAAGGGATGTTGGTGGGGAAAGATTCCGCCATTCATGGGGAATGATTCCTAACCATTTTTTGTATGTACCAAGTCAAATTTTCCTCTAGACGAAGATTTTCATTAGTGTTATTATGGGGAGATCTTGTATTTTTGTAGCTCCATTGTATTTTCTTGCAGGGATGTAATTCTATTGACGAAAATAATGAAGATTGGTGTCATGTTCAGCTTCTAAATCTTGTTCTCCTCCATAGGTATTTGAGTTTCCTTTGGCTTGGCCATCCCAGGAACCTCCACTACAAGAAAAAATTACATTGGTGAGGGGCGAAAAATGTCACCATAAGCTTGTTGGTGATGGTGAAAAGAGCATTTGTTACCAAAAGTTGAATGTCACCAAAGGTGGTGTCACCAAAACTATAGGTGTTGTAATGACATACAAGTACCATGAAAAATAAATATTTATAATTATGGATAGTGACCGTCACCATTTCATATCAGCAATGGTGATGGACCATAGCCTCCATCACCAAAAACTGAATGTCACCAAAGGTGGTGTCGCCAAAAGTATAAGTGTTATAGTGACATTCAAAATTCATCGCCAATAATGATTTATAATGATGGATAACGACTGTCACCATTGCATATGAGAAATGGTGATGGACCATAACCTTGGTCACCAAAAACTGAACGTCACCAAAGGTGGCGTCACCAAAAGTATAGGTACATTCAAGGTCCGTCATGAATATTGATTATAATGATGGATAGTTACCATCACCATTTCATTTGAAAAGTAATGATTTATTGTGATGGATCTTTAATTATTTTCACTATTGGTGCATATATATGGTGGCATTCATTGACCGTCACCAAAAGCTACATTGTTAGAAGTATAGATGTTGTGGTGACATTCAAGGTTCTTCATGAATAATAACTATAATGATGGACAACAACCATCACCATTTCATATCAACAACAATGAGTTATGATTCTGGACCTTTGAGGGTCATCATTATTGATGCGTATATATGGTGGCATTCGTTGACCATCACCATTTCATATTTTTGGTGATGGTCGAAAAATGTCACCAAAGCTCATTGGTGATGGTAAAAAGAGCCTTCATCACCAAAAATTGATTATCACCATTCCATATGGATGTTAGGGCACGATGGAATTGAACCACCAACCTCCTACTTGTAAAGAAGGTGCTCTTCCATTGAGCTAACACCCTTCAAAGAATAATATTTTTAAAAATTAGACCTTGAAACTTCATAAATTGTAAATTATACAACTTTCAATAAATTAAAGTCTCAGCAACATTTTACTAAACAAGCAAAGCAACATCGAAGTTGTAGGTCCCTCCCTAATGGTTATTGAAGTTATGAAAATTGGGTGGAGGGAAAAATAGCTATGTATAAGAGAATCAATATGTTTAGTTGCATACTCAATTAGAAGTGAAACTCTGAAGACATTTATAACCTATAAATGACCTATAACTATCAAATAAACCAAATATTCCAAAGGAAATGTCATAAGTGGATACCATATGGAAGAAGAGGAGACAGGTACTTGTAACCCTTGTATATCTTGGCATGCCTTAGCACTTGGCACATCTTAGCTTGTTTGACATGTCTTTGTACTATCTGGCGCATCTTAGCATGCCCTAACTCTTACAGATCCATTTGGGCACATCAATCCTGACATACAAATCAGTACTATTAAGGCCCATCAAACCCTAATTTAGTTGTTATATTCCCTAATGAATTCAACCATCAAGAATACCTCCTTCCCAAGAGATTCCATGATTGAAATCATCCAAAAACTACCTCTAAGAATATTAGCGTAGGCAGGCCTTTATCAGGGTGCACTACAGTGCAACCCAGTACACTGCAAGGGTGCAGTGCAGCACACTTGGGCCCTCTTTGGCCTGCACTGGGAAAATTTGAGAAAAATATGCATTGGGGTTTGGAATATTCTTATCCATAGGATGCCTCTAGAAGTTTCCCAAGGCTATCCACTCCTTTGGCCTCGAAATTGGATGAGGAAGGAAGTTAAGGAACATCAATCCCTTTATCCCTTCCTCCATGAAACTAAATCCTAAGTTTGGGAGGGCATTCATTATCACCATTTATGGCGTAACGTCCTTCATTCACCTATAAAAAGACCACTCATCTAAGTGATCATGGGCTGGAAATCATTGAATTATAGGGAGATGTTGTTAGTATGAGACTTGAGTTGGTTTCAAGTATTGTAATGATGTGAAAATATCTTGCTTGTTATGAGGAGAGGATGGGATTGAACTAGAGGAGTGGCACTGAATCAAGAAAATTGGTTTGTAACTCTTCCTTTTACTAATAAAGTGTTCAAAATTTTTTCCATATGTTTGTGTTGTTTATTGATGCTTTCATATGTGTAGTGCACTTGAATCGATTTTATTTTTAATCAATAGATCATTATCATATGCTTTGATCAGTTTTTGTCTTCTGTATGTGTGCAGGTACTTTTCAAGCGGATTAAGTACAGAAAGGAGTGACAAAATTGGTAAAGGGAGATAAGGAGTAAGCGAAATATTTAGGTAGGCTTCTATACTATCTTATTTAATCTATTGGCTATATAGAAAGTAGATAATTCTTTGCAATATTGTTTTATACTTAGCTACTAGTCTAGGGGTTTAAGCGTTTATCCGTAGACATTGAAACCTCCCAAAACAGTAACATTCCCTAACACACCTTGGTAGTCATGACTTCACAATTAGCATTTGATTTTTCTATGACTTGGGAGCCTTACATTCACTAGAACACCTTGGCACTCCCTAGTTGTCATGCCCTATGTTATCCTCCATAATGTCCAAGGCTGATGAGGAGATCGACGAAGGTAACTACAAAACAAGATTTTAGTTTGGTAGCTAGCCCTACCATAATAGAGAGGTGTCTCTCTATGAAATCACAACCAAGAGATGAGTGGAATGTAAAGGATTTTAGGCTAGATAGATAGACTCACGTGGGTTTTTGGAAAATTTAGGGACTTGGAACTCTATCGACCGGTGTCTTGTCTGGTAGGGAATTTTTCAAGGAGGCAAGGACTTGGAACTCTATCTAGAATAAAGCACCTAACATGCATTACAGAATATCCCAAGAATATATGACCTCCTACCTATAATAGTGTCCCCTACTCAAAATATAGAACCCTTCTCTATTGTGCACTTTTCTTAAAGATAAATCTGTGCATAAAATAGTACTAAGAAAAACACATAAATTAAGAAAAGTAAGCATCTAACTCAAACTATAAAAGTATAATAAATACAACTCTGTATAAGTTTGGGAAACAATAGATAAGCATGATTCATAAAAAAACAATGAGATGCCTAAAATCTATGCGATTATTTCATAGTTGTTATACCCTCATAGAAAAACTGGAATCTATAGCATGTACCCCAAGGCTTGGTGCATCTGCTGAAGGTGTAGATTGAAAGGATCTACTGAGATGAAGTACTATTGAAGGAGAAACACCTTCAAAACAATAAATAAAGTCTACTATGAATTCAACCCATTTGCACATAGACTAAGGCTATTATTGGGTACACTTCTCTGCTGAATGCAAACTACAATGTGTTGTAGTGTTCCTGAAGAAAAAACAAGTTTAGTGCAACACGGATAAAATTGTAAGAGATATTGTCATTGTCGCCTCAGTTGTCAGTGATATCATCAATATAGGTAACAACTTCGATAATTGAAAAACCAAAAGGTGAGATGCATAAATCATTTGAAAATACTTTATTATTGTTTAGGAGTGTTAGTATAGAAAATGCAAGGTATTCTGTTGCGTCTTTATGTCACAAGGAAAGGATGTGAAGAAATATATAAAATATTAAATAGAATGGTATAAGTTGATTGTAGGCTCTCTTGAAACATGAATGGAATTTTCCTTGTGTGGGTTCTAATCTAGTGGGTATAACTTTAAATAAGAAATTGATAGTTATGGGGTTGAGATTGTGTCACAATTCATGAAAAGTCCCAATTTTCTTCACTAGAAAGAAGCAGAGCGAGTCATCAGGTTTATGGAAGGGAACAACCTATTCGTAGGAAGATAACTTGAAATTAGGTGGGGATATTATTTCTCATCTTCTTGTACTTGTGTGCTTTCAAAAGATAACCACATCCAAAGACTCAATAACAACTCTGGTAAAGTTTATAGATCTAAATCACTTCTGAGAAAACCCATCGCTTAATGACAACTGAGAGAGGAATATGTCGAAGGATTCAATCATGCACTCAGTCATAAAAAGGAAGTTGGGGTATCTAGCATCTTGCCAACAAACCAACTCCAACCATAATGTGAAAGGCAAGTTAACTGCGAAACCTCTTTCCCACTTTGTAGTATTGTTCCCTCTTGAATTCCAATAGGTTTTTGGTTGCTTAGATCCACAAAAATCGTACCAGGTAAAATATGAATGATACAATTGTGGTGTGCAAGCTTGACACACGCTCTAGTGTCCCTCTAAAAGAGGGTAAGTCAAAATATTATGACAAAATTCACTGTAATTTGATCATACACTATTGAGGTATTGCATGGAATAAACAATATACTATCAATGCACTGATGAAGAACTCAAAATAAATGAATTTCTTATTGTGACAATAGCACCTCTTGGGATTCCGGGATAAAGTTACTAGCCTGCATGGTAAAATATTCCTAGAATAGAGTGCCTCCTTCCTAGAAGTGTGTCCCCTGCTTAAAAAATAGAACCCTTCTCTACTGTGAACTTTTATTAAAGATAAATCTATTCATAAAATAGAACTAAGAAAAACACCTAAATCAAGATAAGTGAGCATCTAAGTCAAACTAGAAAAGCATACTAAATATGGTTGTATCTAAGTTTGGGAAACACTAAACAAACATGCTTTCATACAACAACCACAAGATGCCTAAAATTGATGCACTTCTTTCATCCCTGCTACAACCTCATAGGAAAACTATAATCTACAACATGTATCCCAAGGCTGCATGCATCTACTAAAGGTGTAGACCGAAAGGATCTATTGAGATGAAGTACTGTTGAAGGAGAAACACATTCAAAACAATATATAGAGACTAATGTGCATTCAACCTATCTACACACAGGCCAAGGTTGCTACTGGGTACACTTCTCCCCAAAATGGAAACTGCTGTATATTGCTGCTCTACTGAAGGAGAAACACCTTCAGAGAAACAAGGGTAAAACTATAACATATATTGTCACTGTGGTATCAGTTGTATAAGATTTCGTAAATATAGGTAAAAACTTCAATAATTGAAAAAACAAAAGGTGAGCTACGTAGATCATTTGAAATGATAGATTTGGGCATATATTATTTTTTAGGAATGTTAGTATAGAAAATGCAAGGTAGCTTGTTACATCTTTATGTCACAGACCTAGGATGCGAGTAAATACAGAAAAGATTAAATAGGATGGTACAAGTCAATTGTAGGTTCTTTTGAAACAACAATGGATTTATCCTTGTGCATATTCTAATATATTGGGTATAGATGTAAATAAGAAATTTATAGTTATGGGGTTGGAATTGTCTCACAATTCATAGCATGTCCCAAAGTTGTTCACTAGAAAGAAGTAGAGCGATTCGTCAGGTTTATGAATGGAAACACCCTATTTACAAGTAGATAACTCAAATTAGTTGAGCATATTATTTCTCCTCTTCTTGTACGCATGTGCTTTGAAAATATAACCACCTTCAAACACTCAAGAACAACTCTAGTAAAGTTTATAGGTGTGAAGCACAACTAAGAAACCCCATCACTTAATGAGAATTGAGCGAGGAATATGTCGAAGGATTCAACCTTACACTCAGTCATAAAAAGGAAGTTGGGGTATCCAACCTCTTGCCAACAAACCGACTCCAACCATTATGTGAAAACTAGGTTAACTATGAAACTTATTTCCCACTTTGTAGTATTGTTGCCTCTTGAATTCCAACAGGTATCTTGCTGCTTAGATCCACAACACTTTTCCTAGGTAAACTGTGCATGATAAAATTGTGACGTGCAAGCTTGACACACACTCTAGTTTCCCTCCAAAACAGGGTAAGTCAAAATATTATGACATGCTTAACTGTAATTTGATCATACACTGTTGAGGTATTGTATGGAATAAACAATATACTATTAATGCACTAATGAAGAAGTCAAAATAAATGAATTTCTTGTTGCTACAATAGCACCACTCTTGGGATTAAGCAATGGTAGTGATCACACTTTTCCTCCCCTGGAAGGTCTATACAGAGTCAGCAATAAATTTATTTAAAAGTGAGGTATAGGCCTAACAAATAGGAGTCCAACTCTTCAACTCTAATTTAGTGGCAAGGAAATATTCAACCGTAAATTCTTGATCTTCTACAGTGTAAATTTCTAGATAAATGGCTAGCATATATCTGTCCATTGTCCACATATCCCAGAAAACCATGTATCTCTGGGCTCTAGTTGTGTGTAAGAGAGGGGATATCACATAAAAAATCCATTATCAAAAGAAAAGGTTAAAGCACAACATTCTATGGAGAATTTTTTAAAAATTACATACCTTAGAAAGTTTGAAAGGACATAACTAAAGCTTCCCTCTCCTTCCACACTTCATTAAATATGCCCCTTTTCCAATGCAAATGTGGCCTACAGAATCAAAATCAACAAATAGAATGTGGAAAGTAATTTTAATGAATTAAAGTAGCTTTGTTATGCCTCAAGAAAATGGACTATGAGAAATTGGATTCATTCTCTACAAAAGATGATATAGCAAGATCTAATTACATTTTAAACTGAAACAAAGGTAAATTGGATTCATGCTCTACAATAGATTATATGATGAGATATAATGACATTTTCAACTCAAACAAAGGTAAGTTGAGTAAGTTCAAGGTCAAAAATGATGGCATCCAACTTCTGAGTGGTAATTACTATATATATCTAGCTAGAGGCTATAACGTAAAGATATTTGTTATATGTGAAGATAAAAAAATGAAAGGAATGTGAAATTTTGACCGTCAATTACAAGTTCCTTTCAAGGAATAGATCAAATCATAACATTGTTATCAACATAATCAACTCACCCATGATAGTATGATTCTAGTAGTTTTATGATAAAACTCAAACTTCATAAACTTCAAACAACATAAATTAACCGACAATATGTCTGAGGTTGGTTACCTAAGGATTATATCATACTAAATTACCTTTTTCATCTAACATTGAAAATTACTGTGAAAGAAATGAAGACAAATCAATGATTATGATGGATGCATGTGATGAAATTAAAAAAAAAAGAAGACCTTTCTTCTTGCTATTGATGAGCCTTCTAGGGGATTCATGGATGAAGTTGATCCTGATATGCTTTTTGAAATCAAAGAGACACTTTCTAGCTACTCTGATTTGATGGACAAAAACCCTAATGCTTATTAAAATGAATATGGAAATCAAGAATCTATGAAACTGGTCTTGAATAAGGTGTCTCAAAGTAAAGATGGATAGTATTTTAAATTTCTACAGCTAGCATAGGATTTTCCCAGTTGGGTTCCCTAGAAAATTTTGTCCTTTTGGCTATAGTGTGACTGTGTTTTATTTATGTTCTATTCCACTACAAATTGGTAGAGATATTTTTTGTCTTGGTGCAACAATTAGTTTCAGATTTATTAATTCAAGCAGTAGGAAAATATCAAGGAAATTCTACACAAGGGATGAGTAATCTATATTTTCACTTATATCTTTTGCATGTAAAATTCACAACTAAATTTTCATCCAAAGTGTTTAGGTTACTAGCAAGTGGTATCACATCATATCTCAACATTGCAAGGCATAAATCATACAATTCAATAAGGTTGAGAGTTGAGATACAAAAATCTTCCCAAGTTATGCAAGCAAGAAAACTACTGAATTTTAGTTCTAAATCTATCCAACCAGAATGCAATTCTGCCATTTTCAACATCCTCTAATCAAAGTTATTCCTGGCCTCATTCAACCCAATTAAGAATATGTCAATATCGTTTAGATTTCCTCTTTAATTCATGCTTCTAAGTTATATATTTATGGAACCTAACATATCATTTATGTTAATTTATTATTCATTCAAAATTATTTAGTCTGTCCAGTGCATCTACATAATTTTTTAATCATTTTATGTGTAAACTCTATCAAACATTTGCAGCAGAAAATACAAGATTGTTTTAATACCTAGTTTTATAGAACTCTAATCTAGAAAAAGTATTTTGGGTTGTTTCCCTAAAAATATTTACAAATTTTTCAAACCCAAAGCCATTTCAGGGAGATTTTTAGTGAAGTAGAAATTTAGTATTGTTTTTGGAAATTTTGAATGCAACGAAAAGAAATTCTTCTCGTTTTCTCAAAAAATTCCAACACTAAATATGAGTGAATACACAGAACTTAAGATTTGGAGATAATTAAATTTCACTTCGCTTTTCCAGGGCCATATATGAGTGAATTCACAAAACTTGAGATTTGGATTCTGGAAACACTTGAATTTCACCTCATTTATTAGGATTGGAAGTTCCCTTAAATGCAAACATGTAGCATTAAGGATCTACTTTTCTTGTTTAAGGACAATGTTCAATTTATAAATAGTGATACAAGAATCCTTGTATGTATGCTTGACACAGTTATTTGGTCATAACTAATGAAATTGAACTCCATCAATACATAACAAACAAGGTAGAATGTAAGAGAACATCTACTTTTCAACATATACTCTAACAAAAATAAACATATATACAGTCATATAAAGTTGTCACCACACCAAAAAAGGAATTAAAAACCAAAATAAAAATAGGAACAGACTTGGATTGTTATGGTTACTCTAACAAAATGTTAAATGGGATCAATATGTTAATATGGAAAATAGTGTAGTTGATTATGATTTATTGAGCCCAAGGGGTTAGCCCAACCAAATGTCATTAATGTTACTGGGTATTTGACTAGTTCTGTACTGGCAGGTGCCCTATTCAAAATCCCTTGGGTGAGGTGCATTAGTGAATGCCAATGGGTTTACTAGGGATGCCATCCATGAATGTGGGGAACATCCATTGGGATTCCCCAAAGAGTTTTTCTTGGAAGGAATAAAAATAGGATTTCATAGAGACAAACCATAAAATAAGGAAAAATATAGATGCTTCACCAATTATACTCGTGAAGAGATTATATTTCATGTATGATTATGGACAGTAAGACAATACACTTGCATACCCTTATGTGTGGCAAACAAAGATCTTACTAACAATGGATCCTGTGATCAAGTGAAGCAATGCTAATGTCAATGATGAAGCGAGTGATCGAGTAAAATATGAATTGTTATTGAGCTTCGGTTATATGGTTATGATCATACTTCCCTCTTCTTCAACTAATTGTTGAACAATTCTAGATAGATAAGTATTCCTAAATGTATATATGAATTGTATTGAATTATTACTAATTTTTTATGGTTTATTTCATTGCTGAATTAATTTTTAGGTTGCCCTGCTTGTGTTAGCCACATTTGTGATTAATGGAATGGTTGTGTGTATTTAGGTTGCATAAATCTATAGTTTCATGCATGTCAATAGTAAATAGCTAATACCAATTACTTCATAAATTTGTGTGAATTTGTGTTCACTTTTTGTGTGAATTATTCAGTTCAGTTACTTCGTAAATTTGTGTGAATTTGGGTTCAGTTTTTGAGTAAATTTGGATGGTAAATTGAAGTACCACATCCTCAAAGTGCATAAAAGTTATTATTTATATTACATGCATGGACCAATACCATGTAGCTATGTTTGACGTGTAGGCCGTAAAAATCTAGCTCCAAAAAAATAGGAGAAATACCCACAATGAAATGCACCTATAAATGGAACCAACATGATGGAATATGGCACATACAAATCTAGGGGTTGAAATTCCCTTAATGCACATTAGAGAATCTAGCTTAATGGGCCTCAGAGTTTGTGAGAAAGAGTGACTAGATCGAAGAGTATTAGCTTAATTCAATCTTTACAGAAAATTAAAGTAATTTTTAGTTATGAATAAATTCTACTAATTTTCATAATTTAATGGTTTATTTCAGTCTTTACAGAAAATTTAGGTAATTTTTAGTTATGAATCATATAAGTTTTAAAAAAAATTATACTAATTTTCATAACTTAAGGGTGCTTTCACTGATCTAGAAATAGAGAATGAATAAAAAGAATAAGATCTTATTGATGATGACATCATCGTAGGGGTGCTAGAGCTTCATTTTTATTCCATTGGTGTCCAGTGAGGTGCGCAATATTCTCATAACATCCCTTGTGACCATAATGTTAGAAATTTTGAACATTTAAGACTCTCATTTGGGTCTTCTACCCCTCCTTTATTATAATAAATGGCTTCCCAAATTCATCAAATTCCAATGCCATCCCTACAAATAGTAACAAAGTGAGGCACAAAGATTAGATCATAAACTTAAAAGAAATGATGAAAAAATTAGTGAATTTTGAACCAAATATCTTAGGTGTGTGTACTTCTCCCTGTGTGGAAGAAGACTAAAAGTGGGGTGGAAATGTAGCTAGGTTATAAATGAAACATACGTAGGTGACATTAACGGATTGAAGATCCAATGGTGGTGTTCGATATCAGTCTATTATGCTACTGGTAAAATCTTAATTCACAACTCTCTCCAATCTCGTTTTCCCTCTGCCCTGTGAAAATTGAAAATATGCTTCTCGTAAACTTAGAAGCAAGGATGAAAAAAATATTGTGAAAATTGAAAATATGCTTCTCGTAAACTTAGAAGCAAGGATTAAAAAAATAGTGAATTTTGAACCAGGGATGTGAGGTGTGTGTACTCATCCCTTTGAAAGTGGGGTGGAAATGCAACGAAGTTAGAAATGAAACATACCTGGGGGCCATTAATGGATTGAAGATCCAATGGTGGGGTTAGATATCTAAGGTGTGTGTACTTCTCCCCCCTGTGTGGAAGAAGACTAAAAGTGGGGTGCAAATGCAGCCGGGTTAGAAATGAAACATAGATGGGTGCCATTAATGGATTGAAGATCGAATGGTGGGGTTCGATATCAATCTGCTACTGGTAAAACCTTAATTCACAATAGTCTTCAATTTCATTTTTCCTCCTGCCTGTGAAAAGTGAAAATATGCTACTCGTTTTCCCTCCTCCTTATGAAGTGACAATTTAATTCACAACTCTCCTCAATGTCATTTTCCCTCCCTCATTTTCCCTCCCAGCTGTGAAAAGTGAAAATATGCTACTCGTTTTCCCTCTGACTTGAAAAGTGAAAATTTAATTCTCAACTCTCTTCAATCTCGTTTTCCCTCCCTTCCTGTGAAAAGTGAAAATATCTACTCATTTTCCCTCCGTCCTATGAAAAGTGAAAATATACTACTTGTTTTATAACGTAAATGAAGATTGGAATTGGGAGGGCTTTGTTACATCAAAATTAAGGCTGAATTTTTTCAAAAATGTTAAAATTTCACTCCCTAAAAAACAATTAATACAATATTTATAGAGTATAGAGTAGATGTGTAGGTGTAATGTAAGTATGTAAACAATTCTAAATATGGGTTAGTTAAATAATAATATTAATAATAATAATAAAAGTCAAAAGTATGGGGATGAGTGCAATAATCTAAATTTTGGCTCAATTAATAATAAAAATAATAAAATTTAATTTGTTATATTTTGATTTTGTTATTAACTTGTGGATAGGTTTTGTTACAATACCATGAGCCAATACCATGGCTTATCAAAACCTCAAGCACAAAAACCATAACTTATTCAACCAAAATATTTTATAACAATATGAAAAGATTCTTAACCATGGATATTCACCCCTACTTTTCCCTAACATGATATTACCCACACTTTACAGTGGATATTATTAACTTGTAAAAAAATGGTTTTGTTATAATACCATGGGCCAATACTATGGCTTATCAATACCACATGCTCTAAAAATATAACTTATTTCACAATAAAAATATTTTATAACAATATGAAAATATTCTTAACCATGGATATTCATTCTCACTTTACCATGGATATTATTAACTTGGAAATAGACTTTATTACAATACCATGGGCCAATACCATGGCTTATCAATATCACATGCCCAAAAAACATAACTTATATCAAAATCAAAATATTTTATAATAATATGACATGATTCTTAATCATGGATATTCACCCTTGCTTTTTCATTGATATTATGAACTTGTGAATAGGCTTTGTTACAATAGCATGGGCTAATACCATGGCTTATCAATACCACATGCCAAAAAATCATATCCTATTTCACAATCTAAATATTTTATAACAATATGACAAGATTCTTAACCATGGATATTTACCGCCACTTTACCATGGATATTATTAACTTGTAAATAGGCTTTGTTATAATATCATGGGACATACCATGGTTTATCAATACCACATGCCCAAAAACCATAACTTATTTCACAATAAAATTTTTTTAATTTAATTTAATTTTATAAAAAAAATTTATTTGAAGCTAATAGGAAAAGGGTTGTAATTAGTTTCAGATATATATAAACCCTCTATCCTCAAGACTACTAAAATTATTCCCATGAAAATTAAATTAAGGTTTTAATGAAATTAAAAATGAAAATACTTTTGTATTTAAAGATCTGAAATTTATATAATACAAATATTAGTAAGAACCAACAGAGATCTATCTTAACTAAGGATCCAAGTGATGATAGATAGAAAAGCAAAGGGAAGAGAGGGGAGGGGAATAGTGACAAAGATGGAGGGTGGAGAGAAAGAGAGAGAAAGAAAGAGAGAGTGAGAGAGTGATGGGGGGAAACAGAGAAAAGGAGGTAGGAAGATAGAGAGGGCAGAGAGAGAAGAAGAGAGGGGGAGAGAGATATGGAGTTGGAGGGGGAGAGAGAGGGAGGAAATAACTAAGGCATAGGGAGATAGAGGTGGAGATAGAGAGGGAGTGACAAGGGATAGATGGATAGAGAGAGAGGGAGAGAAGAGAGGAGGGAAGAGAGAGAATAGGTGGGGATAAATATAAGGAAAGAAGGGAAATAGACAGAGAGGTAGGCACAAAGATGGAGGGGGGAGAGAGAGAGAGAGTGATGGGGGGGGACAGAGGGAGGTGAGAGAGAAAGGGAGAGAGAGGACTAAGAGAGAGGAGAGAGAGATGAAGTTGGAGGGGTAGAGAGATGGAAGGAAAAAGAAAGACATAGAGGGACAAAGGTAGAGAGAGAGATGGAGTGACAAGGTAACAATGGAAAGAGGAAAGATAGAGGGAAGAGAGAGAGTAGAGAGGAAGAGGTAGGGAAAGAGAGATAGATATGGAGAAAGAGAGTTTGTATGTTTGGGAGCTGAGATAGAGAGAGGGAATAAGGAAGAGACACATAGATATCAATATAGATATTATATAATATTATATAACCAGTCTAGATCCATCTTAACATATATATATCAAATGCCAAAAAAGAGGTTTTCACAATGAGATATTGGACCCCTCTCAGCACTTGATAGATCTGGGTTAAGATGGATCTAGGCTAGCTTAATAAGTTTGTAGTTGTATTTGATAAACTAACACTTTTTTTATGGTTGTGTTTGAAAACATTTGTTCCATATTTGGTGTATTTATCATAATAATATAATCTAATTTTAATTTAATTTTAGGCTTACCTTTTTTATGCAATGATTTTGTTGTTAGTTTATAGAGAGACATGTTATACTTTTGGAATTTGAAAAGGAAACATGTGATCTTAACTTGGTTGTACTGAAAACATTGAAGTGTAAGAAAGAAGCATGTCCTCTTAACTTGGTTGTATTAAAAACATAAGTGTTCTTGTATACTAGGTGGGTGCAAACAAGAGAGTATATGGTAAGTGGATTAAATAGTTAAAAACAAATGTTAGTTAAGGTGAAAGTTACAAAAATCTAACAAATATGCTAGGTTTAAGATATTACTGTTTTGGGACATCTAAAGTTGAAGGTACATTTTATGGAGGTGTAGTCTAAGCCCTTGGGTGTAGGACACATATTATGAGTATATTGAATTTTTGGTGTGCGTTAGTGGTGTCAAATAGTGGTGGAGAGTCCAACCAATGAGTAGGCAACATTTTTCATTTACAAGGTTTCCATTAATCAAGTATTCTCCCTCTCTAACCAACTCTAAGATGAGTGTTCATAATGGACTTATTATTGTAACAAATTTCAAATATTGGATTATCTTTAAGTTCAAGGGCTTGAAGTGGCTACCTCAACCTACAAATATTTAAAGGAACTATGTGTTTTTCAATTAAAAACTTGTCGTCAAGGAGCTGCAAAAGAAGGCGGCCTTATGGCTATTTTTAACGAGTTGTAATGACCCTCGTCTTGTGGTAAATATGTCTATATGATGCTACTGGTCCTGATCTTAGTACATTCACGTAAATTTTCCTATCACATTGCATTGTATAAATATGATAAATATTTTGTGGTTACCCTAATGTACATGTTGAAGTTCCACTTGCATGATTATGGGTAACACTTCTCAGTTATCCTTGTGTACATGGGGAAGATCATAATTACGCTATGTCCACAAATATAATAGTGAATAGTGTCTAACTGAATCAAAACCCTAACCATTGACCCAATCTCCATTGGTGAGGCTTCAACCAATGGTCCTTCCTTAAGGTAACCACTTATAATTATTGATGGCACATTTTTCTAATTTAATGAACCTTGTAATAACTAGGGGGAGTTAAATGGAACCTAAATGACTTTAAGGTGAGGGTAATAACAAAATTTCAACATATACCATAATAACCTATACATATGTCTTTATATAAGGGACATGATAAAAGTATAAGGAACTCTATTAATTGGGGGGTTAAAGAGCATATAACTCGACTCGTATAGTTGAAAGAGTAAAAATAATTCGACCGAAGACCTAAGAAGAGACTCACAGACACTCATAGGCATAATATTTACAGGGCTTGATGCAGTCAATGATGGAGGGGATATATTTTTAAACATATTAGCACACATGAATGGATTTTTCTCCTCCCTCACACCTTGTCGATTCTATAATAGACCTAGGAAGAGGGAAAATGACAGATAGGGAGAAAATGGGAGGCCAAATGGTAGGAAAGGGAAAATCCAATTAGCCAAGCCCTAACTAACTAGAAGGATGGATTGAGAAGTAGAAAGAGAAGAGAAATTTGGATAAGGAGAATAGGAAGCAAAAGAGCACAGTGAGAGGAGAGTAAGGCAGAAGGAACTGAGAGTGAACAAGATGAGGAGAGGGAAATCAAGGCAAGTAAGTCACTAGGTAACTACTTGAAGGGTGTTGTTGCAAGGAGGGTTTCACACTTGGACATTGTTGGGTTTTCACCATGAAGATAACAAACTAAATTTCTGATTTCATAGGTAAGCCTCCATCATGTTGCTGAACTGTACATTTGACATTTACAGTATCAAACTACCACTTCTCTACATCTAATTAACAATCAAGTTCTCGGGTCTAGCAAAATGGGAAAATCACTACCATGAATCACTTTAGAGAACTACAATTTCCAAAAGATCATATAGTCATATATTTGTTGGTTAGTTTTACAATCTAAGATTCAGGAACCTTACCTTCATGATTGTGTCTTAGCCATCTTCCAAGTAATGCGATAAAAACACCTCGTAATATTTTCACATTGAACACTATACAATAAATTTAATGCTAATATCTTAGTTAAGAACAAGTAACTAGATAGACTTTGAAAGGGTTTTCGGATTGACTGTTAGTTTAACTCATTATAGTTAGGTGTGCCAATGTGTGTTGAGTGTTAGTGAGTGCTAAGGAAGCACAAGGGAGCACTAGGTCAAAATGCATGGAAATGAATGAATAAGAGTGTGTGACATGGAGTGTCAATGGGTTCCAGGTGTGGTAAGAGGGGAGTGACATGGTATGCTAAGTAGCACTAAGTCATTCTAGCGTGCCAGAGCGAAATGCAACCAATATGTGCTAGGTGCCAGGTGTGCCAAATAGTGCTAGGAAGTGTTAGAGAGCGTTAGGGAAACACAAGGGAGCATTAGGTGAAAATAATGCATGCAAATGAACGATTAAGAGTTTGTGACAGGAAGTGTCATTGATTTCAAGGTGTGTTAATGAGGGAGTGAAAAGGTATGCTAGGCAGTGCTAAGGCATTATAGAGGCTAGGGGAAAATGACAATATGTGCTAGGTGCTAAGCTATGCAAATGCATGCCAAGGAGAGTTATGGAGTGTCATGGAAAAACAAGGGAGCACTAGTTGCAAATGCATGGAAATGAATGAATAAGAGTGCATGATAGGGATTGTCAATGAATTATAGGTGTGGTAAGGAGGGAGTGACAAGGAATGCTAGGTAGTTCCAAAGAATGTTAGAGCGCTAGGGTGACATGCCAAGATGTTCCATGTCCTAGGGTGTGCCAATGTGTGTCAAGGAGTGCCACGAGAACACAAGGGAGAACAAGTTCAAATTGCATGGAAATGAATGGATAAGAGTGTGTGATGGGGAGTGTCAGCAAGTTCCAACTGTGTTAAGGAGGGAGTGGCAAGGGTATATGCTAGGCAATGCCAAGGCATGCTAGAGTGTTATGGCATGTTAGGGAGTGGTAGGGTCTATTAGGGAGTGGAAAATCATGCCAAGGAATGTAGGGGATGATAATGTGTGCCATGTAGTGCCAATGGATTGTTATACGTGCCAAATTTTATCGCATGTGAAGATGTAAACTATGTTTCTTAGTTGTTTTATGGGAACATTTGGATGTGAGCCTTGACTTGCTAACTTGTTAAGGGGGATGAGTTAAAATTGGACATGAGAAGCCTAATATGATTTATATTCCTTTAGGGGAACAATGCGTAGTCTAGTTATAGTAAATGTAACTTGGTAAAGTTGTTGTAGTCGAGGCAGGACTTGGTTGGGTTCCTAAGTCTAAAATAAAATAAGGGTAGTTATGAGGGCATGCTAATTAAGAAGTTCCATGGTGTGCTAAGGAATGAAAAGGTGTGTTGACCTATCCTAGATCGTCTCAATGCATGTCAAGGTGTGTTTTGGAGTGTTAGGGAATCACAAGGGAGAACTAGGTCAAAGTGCATGGAAATGAATGAATAAGAGATTATGCGATGGAGTGTCAATGAATTCTAGGTGTCCCATGGAAGAAGTGTGTTAGGAGAATTTCCTACTAGGACTTGTAGGAGGAAATCCTATGATTGTGATAAGAGGATGGAAAAATCAGTTTGAGACAAAGGGAGACTTTGGTCTAGGCACAACATTTTGGCATTATGGTACATATGTTGTACTTGATGGCAACCCTCTCATACAGATGACAGATCATAATACAACAGGCTAGGAGCAAAGGTTGATGATCAGCCTACTTAGAATGGAATAAAATAAGGGGTTCGCAGGTGCACCATTCAAAAGGTGCGGACCCGCAGGCACGCCATTCACAAAGTGCAGATATGTTCGCATACCTCCCACACAAAAGGTGCGAACCTAAAATGCTCGGACTTTCATGCAGAGAAAAACGTGCGTCTTATGTTTGTTCCATGGTATTTAGTTCGACGTTTTTGATCCTATGGTTTTGGTACGTGGTTTTGGCGTCTAAAATATTAAACCCAGGTTTTGGATCCCTTGTATTGGTTTTCTATGGTTTTGATCCATGGTTTGAGTAAAGGCTTGCCTATAAAAAGGAAAGGAGATCATTTGGCTAGGTACTTGAATATCGAATATCTTAAGATCTAAAATTGTGGGTGATCGGTTTGAAAAGCTAGATCTAGATAAAAGAGAAATCTGTAAATTGTAAGGCAGATATATTGATAGGTTGTGATCTCTTTGGCGCATGTTCAGATCTGGTGGATCTGACAGTTTGTGGCACATTGGAGGACTGAGAATTTGGCTCAATACAGAGGTTTGTTGGCAATCCAAAGCTCAAGTGCGAAGGAACGCAGTGCAGCAGAAGGCATAGGTGCAGAGGAACCTAGCGCATCAGAAGGCGCAGGTGCGGAGGAACGCAGCGCGACAAAAGGTACAGGTGTGGAGGTGCGCAATTGAATCAGCGGAGAACGTGCAACGCTGCGCAGTCTCTTCATGGCAGAAGTGCGAATATCCGTAGGTTTCCTTCGGTGAAGTTGCAGACCTTTTTCTTGAAATATATTTTAGTTGTATTTTACCTGTTTCTGCAGAGATTTGGGTTTAAAATTGGTGCCTGGTTACTGGTGATATTTTCTGGTTACTGCATTCTGAGAAGTTAATTTCTTAAAGGAGATTGGGTGATTCACATGTACTTGATGTTTTGGATCCTGTTTGAAAATTTATGAAACATGGTCCCTGGAAGAAAGAGAAGGTAGTAGCCTTATGTAGGTCAGCACCTACGTACTAATATCTTAGCTAGTACAAGAGCTAAGGGGGTTGTAGCTCCCTTCCAGGAGAAGCTGGAAAACGAGAGAGGGTTGTAGCTCTCTGCAAGTTGCAGCCTGCGTACTGGCAAAGGACTTCACCAGTACAAAATCATTGTAAAGAATTTTCTAATTGAAAGAAGATAGAGACATATTGCAGTTGGTGGTTTTCACCCACATTGGGTTTCCACCTTATATCTGGTGTTCTTTGGTGTGATTATCTATTTTTCCTGTTCTTTCTCATTATTACGTGGTACTGACATACAAACTAATGATCAATATCTGAAGAATAAATGAAAGTATAAATATGGAAGATATATTGAAAAGAATTTGATAATACTGATTCACCCCCCCTCTCAGTATTATTTCTAACAATTGGTATCAGAGCTGGTCCTTCAGAAGAAGCTTGATCACTTGAAGGAAGATATTTCATCATGAGCAACTATGAGAGGGAAGCATCAATCAGGCCACCAATTTTTGACGGGACAAATTTAGTATATTGGAAGGTAAGAGTTACTGCCTATCTTCAATCTCTTGGTACAAAAGTCTGAGATATCATAGATACAAGGTATACTTTGCCATCAGCAACTCCTACCGATCCGGCTGAGAAGAAGAAATATGGAACAAATGCAAAGGCGGTCAATACTCTATTAGCATGTCTATCTCAATCAAAATTTGTCAAGGTTATGCAGTATAAATCCGCAAAAGAAATATGGGACAAGATTTTACTGAGCTATGAAGGAGATGATCAGGTAAAACGAGCAAAACTTCAAACCCTCAGAATTCAGTATGAAAATCTCATAATGCATAATGATGAAAGTGTGGCTAACTATTTTCTTCGTGTAGATGAGATTGTTAATTGTATGAAAAACTTGGGTGAAGAAATAGAAGAGGCTGTTGTGGTTGAAAAAGTTCTAAGATCTTGGTCCCCTAGGTTTGAATCTGAAGTTTCTGCAATAGAAGAAAAGGAGAATCTTCGAAACCTTCCCATGTCACAGCTACAGGATTCTAACTGCTTATGAAATGAGGAAAGGAGGACCATCAGATAGGAGAGAACCATCTTTCAAGGCTTCAGGAAAAGGAGACTACTATGAGTTAGGACATGCGTCAGAAGAGGAAGAAGAATCAAATTTTGTCAAAAACCTTCAATGTGGTACTGGAAGATTTAGAGGTAAGTTGCCTTTCAAATATTTTGCTTGTGGGAGAGTCGGTCACTATGCTGCCAAATGTCCTCATAAGGATAAAACTGACAAAGGGAAGGAACCTGTTAGATGGAACAAGAAACAGAATGTAACTAAGAAAAGTTACTACACTCATTAAGATAGTGATTGTCTTTCAAATAGTGATGAATATGAATGAGGTAATAACTATAAACTTTTAATGGCTTTTGAAGATGATGATTACATGGATGCTATAGATATGGATGGATTTTATGAAGAGATTTCTAGACTCAAAACATGTTTAAAAGAAAAGAATGTGATCATTGATACTTTGCAATTCCAACATGATGAAAAAGAAAAATCTCTTGAGAAGTTAGAGTGTGAAATTGTTGGCCTTAGAAAAGAAATTGAGAAAACAAAGGTTCTTAATCTTAAATTTGTTAAAGGGTCTAGAACTTTGGATGAAATTATCAATGTACAGCATTCTCCACTAATCAAGACAGGTCTGGGGTATAATGGAGAAGCATCTCAAGCATCCACCTCAAAGGGTTATCTCAATGCAGCAAGGAGGAATGAGCAAACACCCAATGGAGATCACCAGGTAAAACAGGGATGAATTACATCAAGGATAAACAAAGACTACCATGTAAATCAAGGGCAATCCACTTTAAGGATGAACAAAAGCTACAACTAGCCACAGGTAAAATCTTCTCAATTTGCCTCAAGAATGGATGACTACAATCATTTGGCAGGTAGATTTGATAATCGCAGAAGTTTATTCAATGGCCATTGTTTCTCTTGCCATAATTTTGGCCGCAAAGCAGCTCAATGTGTTGCTTATAAAAAAATCATGACTAGAGAAGCTCAGAAACAAAGGAGTATGACTGGGATCATGAAAAGGACCTATAACAACTTTTCAGCCCTTGAAAATGAAATTGAATGTTCTATTTGTAACAACTTTTGTCATGAAGATTCTGAATGCAGGAGTAGGTTTCGGCAGAAAAAGGAACAAGCCCCAAGTACCAGAACATGGAGAATAAAGGAACCACAACCAGAAAGATGTGGGATAGCTTTTTATGCAGAAGGACAGGAAAATCAATGGTACATCGACAATGGATGTTCGAAGCATATGACAGGTGATAAAGAAAAAATTGAATCATATAGTGTTTTAGAAAAGGGAAAGAAAGTTTCTTTTGGAAATGATACCCCTATAGTCATAAAAGGAAAAGGCACTGCTCGGTTGAAAGAAAAGGTCAAAGCTGGAAATGTTTTGTATGTTGATGGCCTAAAGCATAATCTTCTGAGTGTTAGTTAGATGTGCGATCAAGGAACCGAGGCAATATTTCGATCAAATGGATGTAGTGTTCGTGATCTTGATACAGGAAAACAGTGATCAAAGGCAGAAGAACTCCAAATAACTTATACATATTTGAAGAAGGACAACAACAATGCTATTTGAGCAAGGATGATGAACACTAGTTATGGCACCGGAGGTTGGTGCATCTAAGCTTTTCACAAATAAGGAAATCATGCAAATACCAGGCAGTTCTTGGTCTTCCAGATATCAAAATTCCGGACAACACCATATGCAAATCATGTCAGTTTGGTAAGCAAACCAGAACCAACTTCCCTGAGAAGGAAGGATCAGCCAGCATGCCTCTTGAACTAGTCCATACAGATGTATGTGCTCCATTTAGGACAAGGTCACCTCGAGGAGAAGGATACTTTATATTATTCATTGACGACTTCTCTTGGATGGTTTGGTTGTGACTTATGAAACACAAGGGCAAAGCATTCAAAAAATTCAAATATTTCAAAGTCTTGGCTGAAAACGAATCAGATCACAAAATTAAGTGCCTCAGGTATGACAAAGATGGGGAGTTTACCTCAAATGAATTTTTCGATTTCTGTGAAGAACATGGAATAAGAAGGGAATTCTCTACAACTAGGACTCCTCAGCAAAATGGAGTGGTGGAAAGGATGAACATAACGGTTCAACAAATGGCTCGTGCTATGCTTGATGAGTCTGGAACTCCCGCAACCTTCTGGGGTGAAGCTACATTTGTTGCGGTTGTTATTCTCAACAAAACAAATGTCCGAGTAAACAACACTCAGACTCCTCATGAGCTCTGGTATGGTGAGACTCCTTCAGTAAAGCATTTCAAAATTTTTGGAAGCAAATGCTATATTAAGAATAATGATGAACAAATTGGAAAACTTGAACGTAGAGCAGATGAAGGCAGTCTCCTTGGATAGTCTCCCCACAACAAAGCATACAAGTGTTACAATAAAAGACTTGGAAGAATTGTTGACAGCATTGATGAGTTATGTTAAGCGGTGGTGGTCACATGACCCAGCGGAGGTTACGATAACTTCCAACTAAAATAGCCAATGACACCGACCATGCCCCGAATGCCCGACAAAGGTCATCTTCAGGTGTTTTTGCTTTGGGAAAGTTCTAGGAGCCACTAGGGCCTATTCAATGATGGAGCTGCATTAGGTTGTGTGCAGCCATTGAAGATGAAAAAATAGTCTACCTAGACTAATTTGGGCCTTCTGAAGCCATTGGAATAGTCCAGAGAAGCTGAAGAAACCATCTTCAAGGAGATTTTCATCCAGGGAGATTTTGGAGCTTAGGCCCATCAAGGGTTGGAGGTTGTTGCAGGAGCTACCAGTATCCATTCCCAGCAAACAAACATTCGTTCCTAACTGTAATGAACCTTATGAATCCAATGAAGGTTTTTTTAGAAGCATTTGGAGACTTCTAAAGGCTGAGATGCTGAAGGGAAGTTTCAGGCAGCCCATAGCCAACCATGAAGGAAGGCCTAGATCGAGGATGTAGTGCTCATTTTGAGAAAATGAACAGTCATTTGTTTATGTCAGATATGTGTTGGAGATATTAGCAGAGGTTTCAGAGACATTTGAAGTATTATGAAGGAGATTGTGCCATTAAGAAGCTCAAGGAAGCTTAGTGCACCTACTAAAAGAATCAAGTCCAAGGGAGCCTAGATCTGCGTGCACAAAGAGGACAGCCATGACAGGGATGTATATGGTTTTTCTAAACCCATAGGTTCAGTCAGTAACCTTTTGGAGTTGAGTGTGGAACTTGTAAAAGAATTCAAGCCATAATCCCAAAGAGCCAAGTCTAGTTTACTAAATCTCATAGGAGACGTAGCCCACGAGATTGGGGTGAAATCCTTATTAAATTTGATTTTATGTGTAATGTTTATTTGCTTCCTATATGTCTGATATATATGTTTAATATTAGCTGAAACAAATCAAGTTAAAACACATAAACATAAGAAAAGACATACACCTCTTTCAAGCTAAAATTTCGCATAACGTCAAGTTCAGGCAAGGTATTTTTAATTAAATCTGAGTGTTTACTTTTATTATTTCTTTAGGCAGAGTCTGTAGAGGGCCAGGTAGCTTCTAGATCTCATCCTTTCCTTAGAGGTGACATATCCAGTAAATGCCCCTATAGTCTATCTTTGTATTATAAATAAGAAGTTCTCACATCTTCATATTTGAACTTGGAGCATTTTTGTACTCGTTTACATAAATGAAAATGGATACCTTGCACCCTTTTACAAGTACATTCCATTTTTAGATCAATTCACATAAATCAAGCAAACAACACTCACACAAGCCAAAACACAAAAAGCAACAAAAATGCTACAAAGGACAAGCTAAGGGAAATTACCTGGAAATAACTGAGCTGGATGTGTTGAAGACTCATGTATGTGTTGTGGGATGTCAGAGCTTGAATATCGATGTGAAGAAGTGAGCTCTAAAGTGTCAAATAAATGAGTTTGAGGCTCATGACACGCATGCCACAAATATAGGAAAGAGCAACATTTGGAGGAAATATTCTAAAAAAATCTTTGCATGTAACCTCCAGCTACTAAAAATATCTCCCTAAAATCTAGGGATGATTTTTGCATGTTTCTTTTTTCTATTTTAGGTAAAAGAAACCCATGCATGCAAGTCAATTTTTCTTTGTCTCGAGCGTAACCATTCAACCTGATGGAATATGCAACAGCCTGCTTGCCTGAGGGAAAAATTTGCACATTCCTGGGACAGAGATGAGCTGGCTGCTAAGAGGGATTTCTTAATTTCTAGGCTAAGCAGCTGAATATTGCCCAGAATTGCGCAATTTTTGGGATGAGAAGTCTTGCTAGGCCAGATTTCACAGTTTTCATTGGGAAGGTTGACAGGCATGATTGCACAATTTCTGGAGGGAAGGCTAGTTCCCCTCTAGAATTACACAATTTCTTGAGGGAGATGCTCAACCAGCAGCTGGACCAAGTACTGGAAAGTAGCCTATGAGGGGAGTGAAATAAGTTATCATGCACAAGCTGGAAATCTACTAGAAAACCACTGAAGCTCATGTACTTGATAGTGCAAGACATGCTGATGAGGATGGTTGGTAGGGAGGCTCCAAAACAAATCTAAGGAAAAAATTTTGAGGGTGGTTGTAGCCGCTACAACAACCTAGCAGTCACCTTGGGACTAACTACTGTTAAAAATTACGCAAAGTTTGCAGTCCTTTCCTGCTCTACTACCTCAAAAAATTGCACAAACAGGCAAGACAAACACCCAGTGCCCATCCCTATATCCCTTAAAAAATTGCATAGTTTTTCCAGCGAGCCCTTCAGTTAGTCGACCGGCTACTCACCCAGAAAACTGCGCAGTTTTCATGAGCAAGCCCTTTGCTACCCAGCAGTCCACTAAGCTCAAAAACTACACAGAGGTGATCAGCAGGCCAACCTCCCAGCATCAGCATAGTTTTCACCACCTGCAGCTCCCACCAGTCAACTTCCAGTTCCCTCCAAGAATTATGCAATTTTTGCTGCCAAGCTCCAGCAGTGGACTGTCGATTCCCTCCAAGAATTGTGTAGATTTTGTTGTCAATCTCCCAACAACTGGCTGCCAGTTCCCCCCAGGAATTATGCAGTTTTTGCTTCCAATGTCCCAGCATCCAGCTGCCAATTCCCTTCAGGAATTGTGTAGTTTTGGCTACCAACCTCTTGTTGCCCACTCCTTCAAGAAATTACACTGATTTTGTCTACCATGCCTTCCTGTAGCCCAGACTTCTCCTCTCAAAAACTGCACAGTTTTTCCCTCCAGCGGACCTAGACCCCACGAACAGTCATTTTCGATCTAGATTTCCTGTCCCCATCACCCAATGACTCCTGTGGAGTTTTCACCAGCAGTGCCCGAAGCCTCCATCCAAGCTCATACCTCGCAACCCTGTCTCCTCTCCTAGTCACCTGCATCCAAAACGATCATGCATCATGGTAGACTAGGAGGTTTATGGATTTGATGTCATCTTGTCATAAGTGATTGCAGATGTAGGTACACAAAAAAACATGGCGCGATGATGGATGGGATGAATAAAGGGAGTTCATGCAGAAGGACATGTTCGCCAACGGACTAAAAAATGATGCATGCAAAGGGATGTGCTCACGAACGGACGATCATGCAAATATGTTTTCACAAATGGACGGACGAACGAGCATGCACTTTTTGTGAAGGGGAAAACCTTTCAAGCATGCTAACATGTAAGAAAGGAGCAATGTGCAAGTGAATCCAATGACCATCGAAGACTCCATGCACTTTGTCATGCAGAGGTGTAGCTGTGACACACCATGAGGACATCCATCACCCAGCAACACTATAGATCGACATGCACACCAGTAGCAGCATGAATGTACCTGCACTATCATGTCGAATCCTATCATGAGTCATGTCATCCACATCTCTATTGTGGGCCACACTGTCAATCAATGTAATGTAACATGGAAATCGAAGAGACCCACTTGTCATATGAAGAGTCATGTAAAGTCGAAAGGTCATGGAAGTCAAACGGTCACGAGGGTAGTCGAACAGCCCCAAGGGTCAGTTCACCCTTGGCTATAAATACCCCCTCATTTGTACATGCAAAGGACTTTTCACCTCAGCTCCTTCCACATAGCCTTGAGAGTCTGTAATCTTTTCTTTGAGAAGTAAGTAGTGGATCCAACGCCCCGCCCATGGGGTTAGTGATGTATGGTGTAACAATGTGTCTTGGAATTTTCACTTAATTATGAAGCCTACTAACAAGCCAGCATGTTTTCACACATGTATTGTAATTTTCGTAAGACTGATCTTGAACACTTGTGATGCATGTTTCTTTAACCTGTGTTTAACACTTGAACTCATTCACTTGTTGTAATACATATATATTAATGAAAATCTATTGTGTAAGCTATTAAAATTTTCTTTCCCGTATTGGTTTCCTCCCCAGGCATCACATAGACCTTTCACATAAACTTGCTATAACAACCATCCCAGTCACGCGGACTCATCTGATGTGTGTTGTACATGTTACCCTTCATTGTGTGTTGTGACTGTCACATCTGTGTGGACTGTTCTTCTGGAATTTGTGCATCTCCTATTGAGTTGTGTGTTCCTAATAGAGTTGGGGCTTCCTCCCATCTGACTTGCGACTCACTCCCACCCTCTCCCTCTATATTGAAAGAACCATTGACACAAGTAACACTAGTAATCACTAGGCATGCTAACCTCACTACTCAAATAAAAACCAGACCACTCTCATGTATTGATAAGCAAGAGATGAGGAAAATCTTTAAGATAATGGAAACCAGGCCATCACACTGGATGGGACTCTCACACCAAACGGTGTGAGGTCTAGTTGGGACTTCATACCTGGGTGATCCCGTCAATGTTGGTGGGTCCAGCATCATCAACATTAATTGTGCTAGAAGCAGGGACGCCAGTTGTATATGTTTGAATGTCCTCTCACACTCACTCATCAACCATCTGGTCAAGGCAGTAACTTGCACTCCCTCTCACCTATGCATGACTCTACAGTTGGTTACTTCTCACCTCCTAGGACTGAACGTGAAATTCCATATCATCACCTTCGCTTTGTCCACCCCATCACTCGCCAGTTCGCGAAAGCAGTCAAACTAATCCTAGGCATATAACACCTTCGATATTCATAAAGGAAGCAAAAAGCCACTCCCATAAGGGTTTTTGTATCATTAGTGGAAGAAGCAGTTCTTATCACACTTGAAGGTCTAGTAGAAGCTATTGAAGAGGGAGAGGAACCTCCGGTCTTCCAACAAGGGCAACGAGACACCCTTGTGATCTTAGGATTATACTCCAGTATAGGAGGCAGAGATGACCCAACAAACTCAGAGCTTGAAATGTCAAATTTTTGAAGTAGAGGAGGAGGACGAAGAAGAAGAAGAGATGGCTGACCCAAATATGGAATGGATGACTCAAGGACCATTACCTCTCTCGGGTGCTTTGCACAAGATTCCAAAGTGAGCGGAGAGAATGAACATCAAGTTCAACCCTAACAGCATAGTGAAGGCAGAAGATCATTTGGAAAACTTCTACCTGTAGCTACAGACCCTTGAGGTATGGTATGATGATGTAGCATGTAGATTGTTCCCATGTACCTTGGATGGTCACACAACTGTATGGTATCACAACCTTCCACCAAACTCCATATAGAACTGGGGTGCATTCAAATGTATGTTTCTTGAAAAAAAATTGATGATAAGGCCCCAGCTATGTTACTCAAAGAATTGGGAAGCCTAAAGATGGAGGGAAAATAAAAGGTAAAATATTTCAATCAGAGGTTTACACGCATATTGAACAAGATTGCAACGGACACCAAACCTCATGACTCCGTCATTGTTGATTACTATACGTCCGCACTGTCGACTAGCATTGCGCAGTTCATCAAGCGAGCTGCGAAACCAACCCTGTTGGAAAACTGTGAAGAGGATATTGTTGTTGAGAAAGACCTACACGTGATTGGAATCATCAAGGATGATGAACCAACAAAGGACTACAAAGACGCGAGAAGAAAGTCCCAGGTGATGGCGAGCAAAGGTAGAGACAAGGAAGTGAATGATATTGAAACCCTCATTCGCCTTGTCAAGAACTTGAAAACAGAAGTGTTAGAGATTAAACAAAGAAAAACAAACACATATTCAAGCAGCCACTCACCCAGATAAAGATAAGGAAGCAGTTCATCAGGAAAAAAATGGTACACTCAAAAAACTATGCAGAGCTCTGTGTTCCACCTCGAAAAATGTGCAAATTCTGAGTTATGTTCATTCCACGAAGAACATCACCCCGAGAACTCTTGTTCAAACTGGAAGCGAGTGATAAGCTTTGTATGCAGTCATACATTTGACATGGAAAACAACATGTAGGAGTAGTCAGAAGATGAAAGATAATGACGAAGATGTTACACCTGATGAAGCATCAAGCTTTGGGCATGTGGTGAACACGTAACAGTCCTCGCAAGCAGCGTCGAAGGCGAACACCGAGAAACAGACCCCAAAGAAAAATGATCGATAAAAGAAGGGGCTCCCCTTACACTTATGGAAGCACAAGAAAAGATGAGATTGTTGTTGAGGAAGGCTAACCCACCTGCCGCCCCAAACAAGAAAACACAAAACAAGTCTGGGAGGACAACGACATATAAGAGTACGTCCATGAGCAGAAACTTGCAGAACACCCCGTCGGCCAACACAAACAACAGTCCTCCCCTAGATACCTTGGTGAGTCTTCCACCTCTAGACTACAACATTGTAGATGACATGAAGAAAACTTGTGCAAATATCATTTTGTTCGAGTTAGCAAATATCCAGAGTCAGTGAGACATCCTAATGCATGCACTAGGACAGACAGCAACGGACAGCGCAACCTCTACCAGCAAGGGAGCAACCACACCTCCGGGATCACTTTCCACTGTGCTAAACACACTCCAGATGGAAGAAGAAAACTCATGTTTCCCTCCATTCCTTCTCTCATTTGAATTTTTCAACTGTAATGTTCACAACTTCTTAGTTTATTCTGGTGTGGCAACCAACATCATGTCACTCTACATTGCTAAGAAGATCAATGCACAATGGAGTGATACATCCATGTGATTCATACAACTTGATCGAACATTTGAACCAGCCATTGATAAACTTCGAGATGTGATCATCCGACTATCTCATGACATTCGAGTCCACCAATGCATCAACATAGTTGTTTTGGACATACTAGAGGCATACGGTCTACTACTCAGCAGATACTAGTCCAGCAAGCTGGATGGATATTTTGCTATAGACTAGTCGCACATGCGGCTTCCATACAAGGGAAAAAGAAATCAAATATGGGTGGTATCCTAGAGGTATATGAAGCACAATTTCACTCCCCTAAATGGTGAGAATGAACCGTTGGCCTTCGCAAAACTTATGTTTGCCAACTGCCTCCTGGAAACAACGTTGGGCATTATCCTGCACAGCCAGCTCCAACCCCACCAGACACGCAGTTGGGACTCCTTCCTTTCCCAACTAATGGCAATGAAACATGTACAGTACATTGTACCAATAGTATCAGTAATAGTAGCAACACTAGTAGTAGTAGTACAAGCACATCAAACAGTCCATGTACTGGCAAGTTGTGGACCATGTACTTTGATAGATCAAATACACAGGATGGCTGAGGAGCCGAAAATGTCTTGATCAACCCTTACAATAGGAAGCATCTGGTTTCAAGTCGCTTGGAGTTCGAGAGCACGAACAACATTGTTGAGTATGAAGCACTCATGTTGGGCTTGCAAAAAGCCATCAGCCTCAACGTGGTCGCCCTCAAAGTGGTAGGTAGGTGATTCAAAGATAGTGGTATGGCAGGTACGAAACACCATTCACAATTTGTCACCACATCTCAAAAGTTACTAGCAAGAGGTATGGTGACTGATCTCTAACTTCCAAGCATTTAACATCATTGTTGTACCACATACGCATAATGCAGCTGCCAATGCTCTGGAAAATGCAGTTTCAAGAATGTCACCGATTAGGGATAGATTTAATATTGAAATTTTGTATAAACCATCTATCCCAGATAACATAACTAACTTACGCATTTTTAATTATGATCAACAGATACTGCATTTCATGGACAGCACCGGCGTCTTCAAAGATGTAGCGATAGATGATGACAATCATGAGTGCTCTCTGCAAGCACAAGATGGTAACAAGAAATGCCATCTTATCACGAAGGGTGTGGCATCATTGGAAAGGTCTCTTGTCAAAGGGGAAATGTGGGCACCCTCAAATTATATTTTTCTTAATGTGTAGAAGCCTGTCAGATATTTGATGGTACATGGAAACCGTCAAATATTTAACTCTTCAATGACAGAACAACCGTCATATATTTGAATCTCTACTAATGGAATGAAGCATTAGAGGTATAACACCCTTGTCACACAAACTTGTTCTACTATCAATTATTTGATGTTAAATTGTCTGATGCTTCTGTCAAACTAGACTAATAAGTCGTTGAATATCCGACAGAAAAGTGTCACCATCATCTAGGGCGGTGGAGCTATAACACTCTCATTGTAAAAATTTATTTTATCATTGATTATTTGAAAATTAACCATCATACTTGCTACTCCATACCAACAAAACAAATCATCGGGTCCCATCAGACTAGAGAAATAAGGTGTCAAATATTCGACGTTAAAGAGTCTCCATTTTTCCATCTAAGGCAGAGGATATTTAACATTTTCCCATCACATATCCGACAAATTTGGTCGTCACAACCAATGTTTTCCCCGTCACATATCCAACGCATGTGGGCGTCAAAAAACCGACCCCGAAGTGTCGGATTTTTAATGAAATTTTCAGCCATTTTTTGCATCGTCTATTCCACATTCTCCCGTCAAATATTCAATGCTTAATAAACTATCAGCTATTTGACACATTTTCAGAGAAGAGTTTCTCGTCTCCAATCTGTCGGATAGTTGATGACAATAATTTGAATATCCAAAGAATAGTCATCGGATTTTGGCCCCATTTGTAGTAGTGTACACCTCCTGCATTTTTAAATTCTCTTTAAACTTTATGTGCTTATGTCTTGAAACTGTCTTTAATTTTTAAATCATATTCAATTGATGTGTTTGAATTTAATATATATGTTATCATGATTAATTTGTTGTATATGTTATTAAATTATGTTTACCATTTACAGAACCTCAGCAGGGTGAAGTTGAGGATCGTCCTAGAGCGTCGATCCCTCCGTGGAAAAACACTACAACCACTATTACACTAGATGATGATAAGGCCTAGCACACATGGATTGCATAAGGGTTGCACAATATACCTACTACATCGCTTACTAGGCATAGTTTGACATTGATGTTGGAGAGCATCGAGAGGTTAATCGATGCATATGAGAGGTCAGGCCCATAGAGTAACCTCTTACTTTACATACAAACGATGGAGAGGTTATAGGTTAGAGGCCCACATAGTTAGGAGGCGGTGAAAACCACCACTAAGGACATTGATGTTCATGGGGTGTTGTTTGACATCCCTCTAGACCATCGTGTTAGACATGCTAGTCTAATTCCACTTAAATTCTTTAGCAATGTTGATGTGGCCCCCTTTGTTTATGATCGATTCATTGGAGTGTGGGGCCAGTTCTCCCACCATGACTAGGTCCCCCTTTACCTTTCCCGACATTTATATGTGTAGTTTGTGTTGCATATGAGGCCAAATTACAAATTTTATTTCGGATCTAAGTTTTATGGATCTAGCAAGGCACATAGCTATGATCATGTCGAGACTCGTAGGGGCCCTTCACATGTACCACCACCTCTGAGATTGTTGTCACGTCCGTCTTGGAGCATGGTATTTCCGACAAAGCTAGAGGATTCATCACAACTCAACGTTGAGACTAGGAATACCATAACAGCTAGCATGTGGACATTATTGACTAGTGCGTTGCATTGCGTGGAGAGATGAAAAGACCACTATTGCTACCTCATGACCCGTGAGTTTGATTATATAATGATGTATATCTCGAGAGTCTACCTATCAACCAGATTTTGTCATATGCACGTATGTGTCAGGATGCCATCCATGACACTTGGAGGGTAATAAGTTCATGATAACATGTAGACACAGCCTAGTGACATGGATGAGGTTATGAGGTCATCTGAGGGGGAAGGTTATTAGCCAGAGTGGCCTTCACTAGTGTGTGTTTCCATGGATTCTCCTCTACCTCCAATCGCTTAGGACTCTCATGCATAGGAGAGTCGCTATGTACAGTCCCATGGACCAGCAATTGAGGTAAAAAAAATTATGAATTCCTAAGATTTCAACATTTTCTTTTTATAAGTTACACATGAATGATAATTAATTCGTAGACTAATTATAATTTGTCTTCAATGTCATTGTGTACACAGGCCCATATGCAAAGTGGTGTCGATGTTGTAGTTATGTGGATGTGTGACTAGGATGTTGGGTATGTATGTAGAAATTATGGTGTAGAATTGTAACTGATCATGAAATTTTAATCTAAATCACAAGATACAATCATACTCTACTGCTCTACGTAATTCAATTCACAATTTAGAACAATAATCAGAGACATGCAATAATAAATAACACACATGCACACAGTATTTTTCTAGGGGAGAGAATTCTGCTAAAAACCCCTTTGCCTACTTGCATTAATATTTTGAATAGAGATATATTACAATTTCTAGTTCAATCTAAGATCAACCTGCAAGCGAATAACCTATCTCTCTACATGCACTTGCACTGCCTATCCTCGCAGTTTGTTGTACTCACGTTGGTGCTCGTACTCACACGGCTACCTATACTCATGCTGCTTCCTGCACTCTCTCATATTTCCTTGTGAAATTCCTAAGGAAATTAGACCCTCTTCTTTAGGAATTTCCCCCAAAATTATTACGCTATTCCGAAGGATTGATCTCCCGAATAATGCTCTAAATTATACAGTCAATATAGTATATAATTAATTGTACACTACCTTGGAATCTCCACCACATCTTGAGCAATTAAAATTTATTGCATGCACTAGCTATTTTTGGTTGATTTATTAGTTAACTAGATTATATTTGAGTTAGAATGTTGTCCCACTTCTCAACTGACCTCCAACTAATTCTATCAACGGTTAGAACTAGTTTAACTAAATACAACTGGAAATAAATGAACTAGATTACTAAAATTTAGCAATCACACATACATAACTGAACTCCAAGAAAAACGGAAACTGACGGATGGAGCCGAACTCAGAAAATGGAGAGGGTTTCTGAAACATTAGGGTTTACAACGGAAAGGTCAAAGGAGGAGTAACAGAGGAGATAAGGGCATAGGACGAACATTCGGAGTGAAAGAAAACCAATAGCAGCGCAAAAGGGAGAAAGGAAGGCCCACAAAGCTAGGAGGAGCTGAAAGGCGCCATGGCGGGGGATCTAGGGAGGGGAGAAATCCCCTCCTACAAAAATGTAATGGCGAGAGAAACAAGCGAAAGTGGTCCACGAAGAGAATAAGGGGGTGAGAATAGGGAAGCGCCTGTGATGGGAAACCAATGGCAAGCAAGACTAGGAGGCAAATGCCTTCCCAGAGCCCTAAAAAAGCTGAGGTTCATGATCTCGAACAACAAACTCGAAGAGTATAGATGTTACATGAGAGATCACGCTCTGATATGTAAGTTTGTAGGGTTCTGGCCGGATGAAAAAGACCTGGCAAGGTGGATACAACAAAGATGGAAACTGAAAGGTCATATTGATCTGAAGCTGGGGGAAAAGGGCATTTTTACAGTGATATTTGCTAATTTAGAAGACAAGGAAAGAACATTTGAAGGGGGTCCAGATTTCATGAATAACGTAGGTCTATTCATGAGACACTAGGAAGACAGTTACAATTTGGATCAAGAAAAGATGCTGGCAGCACCTGTTTGGGTTCGTTTGTTTGGCTTACCAATAGAGTTCTAGGACCCTGAAATCTTGGAAGGAATAGGCAATACGATAGGGTCATTTTTCAAAGTATCGAAATCTACAAAGAGAGGAAGATACACATCCTATGCTAGGATATGTGTATACATGAACATATCAAAACCCCAGCCGGAATACATAGAGTTAGAATACCATGAGGAAGTATGGCAACAACCAATGGATTACGAACATATACCTTTCAGGTGTAGAAGGTGCCATGAATACGGCCATCTCTTCAAACAATGCCCTTTGAACGTAGGGGAGGAAACAGCAAGGAAAGCAGAAGCAGAAAGGAGATGGACAGAAGAAACAGAAGGAGCGGATGAGGGTTTCCAGGAAATCCAAAAAAAAAGGAGGCCCAGGAAAGAGATGGTAAGAAGACCACAAGCCTCTAAATCTGTACTGGTAGAATGTCAAAATAAGTTCAGTGTACTCCAGGAAGAAGAAGGAGAGATAGAAAAGGAGGTAAACTCAGAAGCACCTATGGACTCTACCAAAGATATAAAGAGAACAGACTCAAATCAAGGAAACACTAGAAAATAAGGGATAGGGGAGAACGTAGATATAGAACAATCGCAGATGGAGATTGATCCTCAAAAGGAGAGTGGAAATGACGAGGAGCGAGTAATGAAAATGTTGTTACACGACTGGAGGAACTTGGATGAGAGGTTCATACCAGAAGAGCAAAAATAGTTATACAAGGAGATGTTTCAGAAATACAAGGAGAAGAAATGAACCCTCATGACAAGTCCTATGGAACAAACAGGAATGCAGGAAACACAGAGTATAGGAATGGGTAGTTCTGGCAAAGGAAGTAGGAAAAGAGGAAGACGACCGATGAGTGAAACTATACAGGTGGTAGGGGAGACCCTGGTAAACTTAGGAAGAGTCATACCTCTTTCAAAGGTATTTCAACAACATCCAAAAATTTATAAATGATTGTAACAAGCTGGAACATCAGAGGCCTCAACAGTAAAGGAAAACAAAGGTATCTGAAGGAAAGGGTGAAGAAAGACAAACCTATTATAATGATAATCCAAGAGACCAAGGTCAATTCTCAAAAATTAGAAGAGATAGCGAGAAAATATAAAATACAATATGAAGTCATGGGCCGAGATGCGACCGGCACAGCTGGAGGTTTGGCAATCCTATGGAACCCAGAGGAGGTGCAAGTCAAAGATTGGGTCAGTCTACCTATAATCCTCTCAGGCTCATTCAAAATGATAGGGTCCTCAGAGTGGGTACTCATCACTGGAGTTTATGGCCCGCATATCCCAAGGGAACGTAAAAATTTCCTTAAAGATATGCAAACTATCCGCAGAATTTTCCCTGGGATTCCATGGATTGTAGGAGGAGACTTTAATATGATTAAATCCATAGGGGAAAAGAAAGGAGGTAAAAGTAGACCAGATCAAGACATGGAGGCTTTCAGTGAAATGATAACATAGCAAAGACTGGTATATATTATGACAATAAATGGAGTTTACATGTGGAATAATCGAAGGGGAGGCAAAAATCAAATAGCATCCAGGTTCGATAGATTCTTAGTATCAGAACAGATCTTAAACAGGGATATATTTGTAGAGGCAAAGATTCTACCAGCCTTGGGTTCAGACCACTGGCCTATCAGATTGGAAATAGATATTAAAAAAAACCCTCACAAACGCCCATTCAGGTTTGAGGCCTTCTGGCTCAGGAACAACCAGTTCATACTGAAGGTAGAGGAATGGTGGACCCAAAGTCAACAAAGAGGAAGAAATAAGATGCACACCTTTCAGCGAAAGCTCAAGGAACTCAAAGGGAAAATCAAAAAATGGAACAAGGAAGAGTTTGGGAACATTTTAATGGAGAAGCATAGATTAGAGCGGAAAATGGAAGAATTACAATAGAAAATCATAGCAGAAGGACAAAACGAAGAGAAGAGCAGAGAAGAAGGAATCTTGATCAGTCAAGTAGAAGAAAGGAGAAAGCAGGAGGAAATCCTATGGCAACAAAAGTCCAGGATAAATTGGCTCTGCAAAGGAGAAAGGAACACAAAGTTCTTCCACCAAGCAATGGTTCAACACAGGCAAAGGAACAGAATCTTCTCTATTTTAAGCAGTGAAGGGCAAAGAGTAACTGAACATGAAGGAATGGAACAAGTTTTAGTAGAGTATCACAAAGATTTGCTGACAGAACCAAGGGTCAACAGAGATGAGGCAACAGGAAGAATTTACAATGAAATTCCCAATATGGTAACTGAAGACAATAATAAATCTTTGATGAGGGCAGAAACACTACAAGAAGTAGAGGAAATAGTAAAAGGAATGAAGAAAAATAAGGCACCTGGACTTGATGGATTTACGGCAGAATTTTATCAAGCTAGCTGGCATTTCCTGGGACAAGATATTCTGGAAGTGGTAGAGGAGTCGCGAAGATAGCAAAAAGTATGGCCAAGTCTTAACTCTACCTTGTTTACTCTTATCCCTAAATCGGCCAAATCTGAGAATGCCCAAGGTTTTCGCCCAATAGCCCTTTGTAATGTTATTTATAAAATTATTGTGACCCTGATAGCTAAAAGATTGAAGCCAATCCTTGTGAACATTATATCCCTGGAACAAACCGGTTTCGTAGAGGGGAGACAAATCTTAGATGGGTTGGTGGTAGCCCAGGAGGTGATCCATTCTCTAAAGCAAAAAAAGGAGAAAGGAATGATGATAAAGCTGGATTTATCAAAAGCCTATGACCGCCTCAACTGGAACTTCCTCAAGGCAACGCTCAGGGCTTTTGGTTTTAGTAATAGATGGATTGAATGGATCTATAACATGATTTCAACACCTAACTTTTCTATTTTTTTGAATGGTACTCCCACTACGACTTTTAATGCTACCAGAGGATTAATACAGGGGGGCCCTTTGTCTCCCTTTTTGTTTATTATGGCGGCAGATGGTCTGGGAAGATACTTCAAGAAAGAGATGAGGGAAAGAAAGATAAAGGGTCTTCGATTCTGGGGAAACAACATGCCTATCACCCACTAGCAGTTTGTAGACGACATCATGCTCTTCTGCGAGGTCTCCCTAAGGGAAGTGAAAAGAGTGAAAAAGATCTTGGATCTGTTCATGGAAGCATCAGGGATGGAAATCAATAAAGACAAATCATGCACTTTCATCTTCAACACTCCAGAGACGATTAAAACTCACTTGACCAGAACTTTGGGCTTTAGACCTAGAGAGCTTCCAATAAAATATATGGGGAACCAACTAGCTCTAAACCCTATAAGAGTATCAAATTAGTTTCAAACTATTGACAAACTCAAGATTAGACTTGAGAACTGGTCCTTCAGATTGCTAAACATAGCAGGAAGACTGGTACTCGTGAAATCAATTCTCCAGGCCATTCCAATTTACCCCCTATCGATGGTGGTAGCCCCTAAAGACCGTGAAACTTATGATTAGCTCACATCTTTTCTTAGCTACAGATATATGGTCTATTTCAGAGTTTTTCCCAAGCTTGTGGGTACAAACAAACTGATTTAACAGAAAGCAATAAAACATGACAATGATCTAATTTAAGGAATTGGTTCCCATATTTCCTGTCTGCCTTTGAGCATAGCACCAGTCGTAAGAAGGGTTGCTTTGTTAGCTTCATTGTCTGCCTCCTTATTATTGGCTCTCAACACATGATAGACATTTAAATTATGGAAAGAGTCACCAAGATCTAAAATTTTGTGTATCAGCCTTGCTAGCCTTAGGTCCTTTGTCTTAGAACGAGTCACCATAGTGTTGATAATAATGTTTTTGCTAGTTGGGATCATCCTCCAGTGGAGTCTTTGGATCTGATCTCGAAAATGATTTAGAGTCGTCAGGTGAATGATTTCAGCCTTGCCAGTGTTTGATCATTTTCCACCATAAAAAATCAGATCTGAAGTCGATACATGTACTGGGGCAATTTATAAGTTAAGTGTTACGATTACAAGCTAGACCGGAGATCGACTGAAGCAGCGTTTATCTACTATGCACTCGTAGAGCAATGTGTAGTTTGAAGGCTACCTGGCATGACTTCAGACCCTGTCTGTAGCTATAAATCAAATAACACTAACAAGCAAACCAGTTCTACCCCAGTATGGTCGCCACTATGTTAGCACTCAAATCTACCTTAGGCCGAAATAAGGTAAGACTCAAGGCTACATCAAACCACGCTTAGCCTCGTAGCTAGCCCTACGAGGACAGGAGAGGGCTCTCTCCGGGTCAATCTCGGAAAAAGATAATCAAAGAGGTCGAGATGACTGAATTGATGACTAATTTTAGGCTAGGTATGAAGTAAAAGGACTTTGAAATTGATTTTTTGAGGTTTTGTTGAATTCAAGGGAAAGGCAATTTTGGGTGCGGGGATGAGGCACAGTTTTTGCAGAGGACTACTTGGGGCAAGATAGGCGATTGTTTTGATGCCTTTAAAGTTATTGAATGGATAGATCTGATTCGTGAGAGGTTAAGGAGAGAAATAAACTTTCAAGGATTCTCCCTAAACAGACGAAAACATGGAAAATTAAACAAATTTAAAGGTAGAGCATAGAAAATATATGGATTCTACCTTAACACTTCATTTGTTCAATTGCAGAAGATTAAAGAAGGACAGCGGTACACATACACAACTTACAAGTACTGAAAGAAACACACCATCAACACATAAATCCACATGAATCCCAAATAGTGTTGCAAAACCCTGGTCTTTCCTTTGCCAAAAATGCAGATAAAATATGTAGAATAGTGTATCAAGCTATTCTCAAGAGTCCAACCCTGAAAATGACTAAGAAAATAAATAATATAGGTAAGCCAACACATTCCCTTGCCTCTATGGGTCGAGATCATCATCCTAGGAGCTGTTTCAACCAATTCTAAACAAAGCACTACAATCTAGGCAGTCAAAACAACTTGCCTCTATAAGCTAGGAAACCAATTCATTCATTAAATTTTTGCTATTTTATGAATGAATCATCTAGAATAGGTAAATAAGTGTCAAATCAACATAATTTTTCATTAATTACATCAAGAGGGGTGAAAAATCACATCACAAGTCAAAACTGGTCAAATTAGCTTCATTTGCTGAGCTGAGGATGAAAATTGTGCCAAAAAACCCTGTGCGTCGCACGCCTGAGCCCTGTGCACTCCGCACCTTTCCACCTGTTTTTGGGGCACTTCTCGGCATCCACATTGAGTTTAGGTTGGCTTATTGGAAAGCCTTGGATGTCTACTTTCTAACCCAAGTGGAATTTTCCAATTTGGTGTCCATTTGACCCTCCAAACGTGCATTCTCCCGGAAGTACTTCCTGCTGGTGCAAAAAGTGGCTGAAAGGTGATTTTCATGATGTGTTTGAGCCTTTTGGTCACCAAAAACTTGATGAAATGCTTCGGAAATGGCTGAGCATGTATAATTCATCATGATAAATCCAAAACTACAAGCCATTTGTGAATTGGACCTCCCCATCTTATGGGTCGCGCTGTGCGCTACGCGTTGAGCCAAAAAACCTGTTTCGCAAGCCAAAAATTTCAAAATGACCAAATTTTCTCTGAATTTGCTCAAATTCAGAGTCAATACCCTCTATCATGTGTTCTTCCCCGCCAATGAAGCCTCAGCCAAAATTTGGAGTGGATCGGGCTTTTTCCGTCGCTTTAGCGCTTTGCTCAAACGCCTCTTTAGGATCATCATTTTCGCTTTGCAAACATGCATGCGAGCCCAATAGTGAGTTTTCATATGACGAAGCATGTCCTTGTCTCTGTTTGCCTTCGCCAACTTCTCCAAATGAGTGTTTACTGAGATGAGCATTGATTTTCGATCAATAGGTGTCAAATCACCGGGTCTCCTTCGGGCCAATTCTCGGTCTTCCCGGATCTTCCGCAGCTCATAAAGTGTATGCTCATCTTCCAGCTGTTTGTTGCGCTGCTCCAATTAGTTGACCACCCACTTAGCCATCTACAATTTCTTTTGAAGTGACTCATTCTTGGCCCTTTGCTCTCAGATGATCTCCTTTAGCTCCGAGCTAGGAGAGCTAGCATCAACATCAATAATACCCATGTCCTGACCTCCTGAAGGACCCTCATCAAACATGGGTCTCTTGCCCCTATCCTGAATCTGTACCTATGCTGAAGACGGAGGCGAGACCCCTTCCACATGATGTGGAGATAATACTCACTGTGTTGATGATGTCAACGAGACTCCTTCCACCCCTGGTGGAGATAGTACTTGTCGTGCAGATGCAAATAAGGCCCTGTGGCCTCTCTGATATGTCACATATGTTGGAGCATCGACATGCTCGGTCTCAGGAATGTCAAACTGTTGTGAAGGCCCTCCCTCATCATGAACCATCTCTGGAGGAGGCTATAGCATGGAAAAGTAATCACGGGAGATGAAATCCTCCCAAGTAATACCCTGTTGTGCCAACTGATGCATCACTATGATTTTGATCAATGCATAATGATATATGCTCGTATGCTGATGTGCTGGGCTCTTCCTTTGTACTAAAGGCACCATCCTCTCTATGTTGCGACACATAAAAAACGAAATGTTCATCATACGTACCCTTGTGAAATGCATCAACAAACGAACATGGTATGCATAGAGACGTGAGAATCTACCCTCACAACTGAAATACCGAATGATGAGTTTCATCAATGGTGCAAACTCATCTTTCAGGAATCTAAAAGCAAAAGTTGCGCTCAAGTGTCTCATATACCCGGGCTTGATATATGGCTCATAGTAAAATCTGTCTAGCAGCTGGCGTTTGCTCCATTCCTCCCCTACATTTGGTATCCTAGTGGCCTGAGGAATAGTCTCGGGTGACAAGGTGAAATTCACTCCGGCAAGGTTTACATGACCATCCTGTAAATGTAGAACAAATAAACGGACTAGTTCCCGATGATGATGAGTTTGTGAGATCATCTCACAGTATTGGAAACATGATTGGCGCTGAAAACAATCCATTGCAAGTGGGCAATCTTGCAATTGAGCCAAAGAAGTAGGCTCCTCCCTTACATGCTAACCACTTTTGCCACCTTTGTGATACCTCCGTGGCACATTTGGCACATTTACCTCCGGTGTAGAATCACTATCATACTCCTGCTCATATACTGACTTGGTCTCTGACATGTTCTTTAGAAACAAGATAGCTGGAACATATATATGCTGATATACAACTGTGGGCAAAATTGACTGTAGACTATTTCTTTTGCTCAAAATGTTGTGACCAAGGGGACACAAATGTACAAGGGAATTGTTAGGAAAGGGAAAACATTAGGGAAATGGGAAACATGGAAATAAAACAAGGAATTTAGAGAAGGGAAGGGACATGGAAATCTTGGATTTTTAGGGTTTTGGGATGAGGTAGGGATCATGTGTTTGTAATAGAAGTGAGGGATTAGGATTTGAGGAAGGATAGTGTAGGGCTTATGAGGGAATTATTGGGGAAAATAATGGTGAATATAGGGGACGGGAAACAAAAGGAAGTAGGAAAAAATGATAACCTTGGTAACATTTAGTTTTTAAAACCCTTCAGCAATTTTTGCATTCAAATTCTTACAGCAATTTAATGGACAAAGGAGGGTTTTTTCCACTTGGTTTTCTAGGGCAAACATATCATAATCCTTTACATAAATCGTTCAAAAACCAAGCACAAGTAGTGAATATGAGCCTACCTGCAAGTTTATGCAGAGAGGAGGCAATTTGATGCCTTTCCAAGCAAATTTCGGGCTTAAAACCTAGTGCGTCGCACGCCTCACCCAACATTCTACGCGCATCTAATGTGCTGCACACGTGTAATTTTACACTGCATTTTTGTGCCTGATGCACCGCGCGCCCCTGATGCGTCGCGCGCCCCTGATGTGTCGTGCGCCTTACCCAATGCACCACGCGCACCCAGCTACATAATGCATTTTGAAGGAGGCCTTTGGAGGTCTTTCCAGTGTCGAAATCAGGCAGAGGATAGATTTTCGGAAACGTATTTGAGTCTAATTTCCAACCCAATGGGAATTTTTCAATTTGCAGTTCATTTGCCTTGTCAAAAATCAAATCTCCCAAGACTGGTCAAAATGTGCCAAATGAGGCTGCCTCAAGGCAGAGTGCTGTTGTAGTCAACTTTTGAATGCCTTCCTTAACTCCAAATTGAGCTCATGATATTTCATTGGAAAGATCTTTATGTATGGTTATCCTTTGACTCATCAAGAAATTTATTTGGCCAACCAAGCTAGGAGACAACTTGATTTTCCCAAGGTCACTTCAGAGGTACATCAATTCTCCCGAGGCGATTGGAGTTTTGAGATTTATCTAAAACCATGACACCTGTGTGAAAAGTGAAGGAGGTTTTTCTTTCTTAGCCTTTTTGGGACAAAAACCTCTCTCAGTTTTTAAAAAATCATCTTTTATTGCTCTGAAACATCTTTTGAGTGAAACTTAGCCTGATGTGTGAAACAAGAAATTTTGTCGAAATGAAGCGAAATGAAGGGGATAAGGGGCTTCTAAATTCTTGGGAAAATTTTGGGAAGTAGGGAGGGATGTTAGGAAGCAAGGGAAAGTGGAATCTCATAGATCGAGTGAGGGGAAGGGGTCCAAAAGGGAAGAAAACAGGCCTAGCCTAGAAAATTGCCAAGTTGTGGCAAGAAACTAGGGTTTGTGTAAAAATGAGGAATTTGGGGGATCTCAGTGATGGGAAGTGTTTAGTAAGGTACATGAAGGATACGGGAAGGTGTATGAATATCTGGACATAAGTTTTTCTAATGATTTGGCCATCCAAGAGAAATTACCTCCAAAACACTAGGAGAGGGAAACGACCTTACCTAGGTGCAATTGAAGCATGAACAAGGTGTAAAATGACCCAATGGAACCTAACATGATGATAAAAACCTTCTGAATGATGATAGACTTAGCTGAATAGTGACATAGACTGACATTTGGGCAAATTTGAAAGGAGTGAAAGAAAACCCTAGACCTAATTCCTAGTGACCAAAGTTTGCTTGAAGACTTATTGAAATGACAAAATTTGACCTTGACACTCTGAGACCACTTTGTAAGAGCATATTTGATCACTGGAGGAAGGCTGCAAAGATTGACACTAACAGAGTCAATGATATTGGCCCATATTTTCTCTTTAGCTTGGGCAAGTGGCTCCTTCAATGTTATCTCTTTCTCCAAATTATTCATTCTTTTTGTCAACCTGGTTGACTTTTGAACTTCATGCTTATGCATAATCTGTGCAAGTTTCTTCTCGTCCTCTAGACCTATTATTTGTTCTTTTAGTTTATTTGTCTATGTGGTATGAATGGACATGTCATCCATTACTTTGACCAATTTGGTTGCCTCAACACTTGGTTGAGTTGATGTTGTTGTTGAACCTGTTGCTAATGTAGATGTTGTTGCAGTTGGAAATGTTGTAGCCAGTAGAGCCGTTGGGGCTAATGAAGTTACTAAGGTTGATGGTACTATTGTAGTGACTATTGGAATGGTAGTGGTAGTGGTTGTCTCAAGGCTAGCCTATTTTAACTATATCAAACTGTCCAACTCCTTCTCCATTTCTTTTAATTGATCATTTAATTGGAGAATGAGATCCATCATCTCCTCTTGCTGGTTTTGACTCTCAAGGAACTCATTGGTCTATGGATTCTCTGAATTAGGCATCTTCAGTTGCTTCTTCAAAGCAACAATATCCTCATTTTTCTTCTTTATCAATTTCTCTGTAGCTTTGACATCATTGGGATTATACCCGAGCTCAATCACAAAGTCTTCTAGTGACTTGATTCTATTGTCCTCGGCCTATGAGGATGCCTTTTCCATCTTATACTGTGTTGTCATATTATCCTATGAGCCTTGGAATTTGTGCATGGTCATTGCTTTATTTTTCATGGTGGAATAAATCATCTCACCTGCCTGCTTATGGAACTCAATTCCGTCAATAGGTTTAATATCCCTAGCCACAACTTCAAATTCAGTCTTCTTGTAGTTTGTTGATGATTTGGGTTGTTGGACTATAGGTTGCATGAATATCATCAGTCTTAATGTCAAAGGTTGACATTAATATATTTTTATTTGCAGGTATTTGTTTAAAGTACTAGGCATAATTCTCAGTGTTCAATGTCTCATTCCTCAACTTAATTTCCTTGTACTTCTCTTTAATATCTTTCTCTTTATCCACATGCTTGCTGGATGAAGAAACTTCAATGCTAAGTTGTTTTTCAATAAGTTTGGTGTTTGAGGTAGAAGGCTGGTGTGTTTCTTCTGAAGTTGTTGGGCCTTTATTCCTTCCAACCATTGTTTCAATGTTAGTGATTTCCACTATGTCAATGGTGTCTTCCTGTTCTGTTATAGGATTAAGCTTGGGCCTCCTCCTGTAACTAATCTCAAATTGGTCATCTGTAGTGTCCATTGCTGAGCTAGAACCTTCTTCCCTGATTCTTTTTGCATTTCTGTCTTCATTGGCTGGAGTTTGCAAAATAGGAGGAATATTCATCTGTTCTTCTAGGGCTGGAACCTTTATAAAGGAACTAGTATCAATATGCCTTTCCACATCTATCAAAGATTTCTTCACATCTAATATAGTATTCTCCACATCTATCAAAGTGTTTTCCAACCATTCTAACTGGTTGGAAAATCTCTCAATGTCTAGCCTAGGATCATGTATGAAAGGACTTAATTTGACTTTGAGCCTTAGTCTATTTATGACTCCATGAGGGTCATATTTCCACATAAAGTTTCTCTTGAAATTCATCTGCTATAAAATTTTATCTTCCTCTGCTCCAGCTTCCCTATTGTTACAAATAAAGTGGCCCAGTTGATTTTTCATTTTAAACTGGGTCTTCTTCCTAGCTGATAGGAAATTAACTTCTTCAGACTTTATAATTTTCCTAAAGTACTCTAATGCAAATATCCTCATGGGGAGGTATTTGGGAAACTTGTAGGGAGTAAGTTGGCATCCATATATTATGATTTTTATGTGGTCCTGGTATAGATACCAGCCTCCCACTCTACTGTTCTTAGCCAACTGTAAAACTCTTTTGATCTCCTCACTAATCCTAGGCTGATAGCTACTGGTTAGCATGTTCATAACTGAATGGATAAATGAATCAATTAAGTCTTTATAAGAAAAAACAATGCAGTATTTTTGGATCAATGGTGTCCAATAGATGATAGACCTTGGATTACCTTTGGTGTCTAACGTTTGAATGCTAACTAGAAATTTGTCTGACTGAAAGTACAAGAACATATGAAATAACACTGATGAATATTTGAAGACTCTCTCTTTTGGTAGTCTGATGAACTGCTCATGGATTATGTCTGCTATGAATTGAGCATATTTGTAAACTATAGCAAGAGGATTTCTTGGGAAAAAGATAGAAAGGAAAGCAAGGACAACCTCATCCACATGTTCATCAGTGGTGTACCTTAGAATGCAAGAGAGAATGGTTATAATTTTTCTGCCTCTCTCAGAAGAAATGGTGGTAGCATATGGAAGACTATCTGTTAGAGTATGAGACTCTTCTATGATAAAAGTATGAAAAATATGAGCCTTCTTGGAAAGGTCTAGCTTTATGTACAGTTCAAGTAAACCTTCAATGGAATGTGGGGTCTGATTGGGGCCTGGATGGATTTGCAGCACTTGATTTATTGATTCTACTGTAATAGTGAATAAAACCTATTGGTCAGGGGTGAATATGGCTCTTTGAATGGTAACATAACAAGCTTGGCAGAAGTGGATGATTTCTAGGAATGGGTGTACTTCTAGGAATAAGTACTTGGGAAGATTGGACTCCCATAGGTGAATGTCATCATTCTAGTTCAAAAGCTTGTCTTTACTACAACAGTGGAGTTTCAGTAAGTAGGCGGGGGAATCAGTGTCCTTGATTTGAAATTCTTTGTCAGATAATGGAAGGTGGTCAATTTCCAGGTGAGAGGTTTGCAGGGGTCTTACATCCATAGAACTTTGGGAAGCCATAATTTGGTATATTGAACTGAATTACTCTATATGTCGCTTCAGGAGTGAGGCCAGGAGGTTTGGAACAGAGGGAGGGTAATTTCAATCTGTAAAAAAAGGGGTTTGGATGCACAGTAGGTTTCTCTTCAATTTAGAAAGGTTTTTTAATTAATTTACTTAGTTAACCTTTTAATAATTATTGTGCACAGATTGAATCACAGGGTCGTTTTGGTTCTTTCAAAGAATACATGGAGAAAGACAGTTTGGTGCATAGATGGGGTTTTGTGGTAGCTGCAGAGGTTACTTAGGCTTCAGTTGTCAATTGGATGCTTCAATTTGGTGTCTGCAATGTCTTCGGGTGGTAAAGTTGGTTAAATTGGTCGCACAGAGGTTCAGGGTGTTAGAGTCAGTTTAACAAAGGTTTATAGTGAAAATGAGTGAAAAAAGCAAATTGCGGCTTATTTGACCTTTTAACCAATAATGGTTAGGTTTTGGCACGGGAATTGGCGAATGAACAGTGGGTAGTTCTAGTTTACGTGGGGAGGTGGTTTTGTACGATATTGCACTGTTTTCAGGTGGAGGGTGGTATTTTTCATGAGCACGAGATATAACCTCGTGCTGCCACGTAAAAAAATAGTGCCCGACCAAAATCGTGAATCTCACGTGTTCTCATGTCATTAACTCTCGGATGATCAATCCGCGCGATATGGTTGTGCATCATTGGATCTGGGGGTGTCATATTGGAGGGATATCGCACAATGAAGTTGCACAGATGGAGTCGGGAAAGTGGTTGGCAGGGCCTGAGGTTTAATTACAAGGAATTGTAATTAATTAACAAAATAATGATGGGATTTAAACATAAGCAATGGGTTAAAAAGAAGTGGGGACCATGGATTATATGGTGGGGGTTTTTTTAATTGTACCAAGGGTTGGTGGGTTAAAAAGGGTGTTGGGAAATTATAACATGGGGGATTTATAAATCAGGATTCCTAGGAAATAACTTAGGATAAAAGGGGTTTTGTGGGTTTTTAAAGGGAAAAGGGGCAATTAATAAGGGGGGAATATAGTATTTGTAATGGGAATGGGTTTCACACTAGGGAAAAGGGTTTTGGGAAGGGGGATGATTTTTGAAGGGTAATGTCTAGCAAAATGTGTGAAACTAAGGAAGTAAAAGGTCAAAATGAAGGAAAAGGGTTTTTACAAGTATGAAGGGATAATGAGGGGAAATTAGTAAATACGTATGTGGGGGTCTAGTGAAATGAGGGGAAATTAGTAAATAAGCTTTAGTGAAAGTCATTCCTCTTTCACAATTCCTCCTGCACATGAAACATAGGATTAAACATGATGAATGTGTTTTTTGACTTAGCAACCTTGTGCACTTGCAAAAATTCTTCTACCTACCCTTTATTTACCCTAGCATTTTCTCTTCATTCAATCAGTGCATTTGAGCTTTCTGACCGTTCATTCCTTTTTATTTTGATAAGAAAACTATATAATTCTAACCTTATAACTTCCCAGGGCTCAGATTAAACTAATGAGCTCATTTTTATTCTCTACCTAACCATTGATCTGTCAAGATTAAACAATTTGGCTAAATCTTTATTCATTGTCTATCAACATGAAATTTAAAGCATGAATGAGTCAAGATTAAACTATTTGACCGTCATGGATTGTGGCATTTTTTACAAGCTGCATACAATGTTATTTTGCAAAGTAGACTAAAAGGAGTGGCATTTGTATTTGTGCACTTTGAAGATCTATTTTTTTTATCTCTTTTTGGGGTTCATATTTTTTTACCTTTTTGATATTTTCTTTATTTTTGTCCTTTGATCATTCTTTTAGGACATACCCTCCTTACATTTTTTAATTTTAACACGGGAAAAAATTTTGTAGAAAGCAAAAGTATGTACAATATCACAAGAATAACCATAGCCAATTCAAAATTATGAATCCTATTATTATAGGACCCTAACCCATACCACTACCCATAAGTGCTCAGAACATTCCAGAATGCAATCAATGATGATAACAAGTATAAACCATCAATACTCAAGCAAGATATTGACCAAGACATGCCTAATAAATGAAGGATGTTTCCTTAAATAGATGGTAAACATAGAAACTATAGGTCATGAATGCATATCTGATCACAAATGTTTGAAATACATTAGAGAATTATTAATAAGGTCCAATTCCCTCTCAAGGTAGTTGCAACAACACTTGTTATCCCATGAATTCATCTGTCATTCAATCACTTGTCAAATCATGAACAAGACTCATAGAAAGAGAAAATCATAAAATCATGCATATAACCAGCACATAACTAGCATAGAATCCATAACAAATCAGCCACAAGATAAACATAATAACTAGAACAAGTGCTCATCATTCATAACATGAAAATATCTTATATTAACATATGCAAAATCCAACCAAGTCAAGGACTTATATGTACCATCTAACCATATATTGGGCTGAACCAAATCTCTCTTTCAGCCAATCACCACCATGCCATATTCCAAGCATGAATGTGGGATCACATGGGTTAAACCAAAATAGAACAAACAAGGGCTTTCAAAGGTCAAACCACCTCAACCATCAACCACAGTGATTTCACCTAACTGATCTAGAAATAACTAACACCAAAAAAAGCATGGATGTCTCAGGCTTCCTTCCCAGCTCCAAAGGAATTTTCCTATATCCACCCATCTGTCAAGAGTTCCAAGAGAAACCCCATCTCCACCCTTCACCCTTGGGAATTTTCTAGAGACCACCTCAACCAGGATCCAAGTCTACTAGCTATCCAATGCTAAATCAAATAGAGAACCCACTACATCATGCCTATCTAGGAAATGGCAAGGCATGGAATAACCACTATAAATCCAGGGAAATCCCATGCCAATGAAAAAAAAATAACTAAAGAAACACATGCACGTACCATGCATCCAAATATTAGCAAGGAAATTAAATATGCAATATATTACCTGAAATGAACTCCAACTGTAGTTATTGATCCAACCTTATTTTCCATTGTCATTCAATTCTTTACTTGTTTTTTACTTACTTCTCTTCAAGTCCAAGTGAATGTTATATTGATCCAAGAATTTTCTTTGTGTGCAAGAGCGTAAGAGTATGGAAGAAGAGAACCAAAAGCTAAACTGAAAAAAGTTGTGAACTATTCTATGATGCCTTTTATAATTGATGTCTAGTCTCTTCCTTTCCTTTTTCCTTTTTATTCATTTTCCTCTATTTCCTCTTTGATTTCCTTTGCATCGATATTTGTGTCCCTTCATCTCCATTTTCTCTTATTTTCCTTTATTTTCATTAATCAAATGCCATAATTTTCCAATTTCCATGGCCATTATTAAACCACAAGTTATGCCCACTAGTTTTCCCACCATTCAGCTTGGAATACGTGTCTCATGACCTTGGTCTTATGTTATTTACATAGAAAATCAGCCAGGGGCTATTACAACAGAGCTAGTTCATACATTATTCTAAAGAATATGGCCTGATGACTCCTTGTCTTGTGAATGTTGAAGAGGGGGAGTATAAGTAGAAGTGGCTCCTAATTTGAAGATATTTCCTTCGGCAGTTTGATAGATGAAAGATCTAAAGAATTCTTCAGAGCAATAATTAGCATTATGGGAAATTTAGTTATCTTTATGTTCAACAAAGTAGCATATTTGGAAATTAATGATAGTTTTCAAGATTGATGAATTGCAGGAGGATTTTTTCTCTTTGTGATATAGGTACCTATTTTTTGTAAAGCATGTTGACAAATGGAGTTAACTATGGTAAGCCATGAGAGGCATAGCATGTTAAGGGGAGTGAAGCAATCAAAGGAAGAAAGGATTTTTTTCGGAAGACAAAGGAAGATATTTTGTCAGGGGGGTAACCCTTTTCCATTGGTGTTAAAGGGGGAGACAAATAAAGAAAGGAAGATCAGAAACATGGAGACATGGGGAGCAGTAATCACAGGGGGAGTATGCGTGTTTCCATTAATTAAAAATGGGGATATTACTGAATGGTGTTTTCATTGATGCCAAAATGAATATTTGAATGACCTTAATATTCATCTATGGATTAAATTTATTAGTCAAGAATCATTGTGAGGATGACAAGATTCCATGGTTTGTTCATGATTCCCTGCATTTTGATGAGAAAATTGAATGGGAAGAATCATGTGTTTGTTGGCAAGTTCATCACCATTTTGTTGTCCTCATCATTCTAATTCCAACAATTTGTGGCATGCCTCGTAACTTCTCTTAATTGAGGAGATATTTGGTCTCAAAGTTGACACCCCTAAATCTAGGCATGTTACCCCAAATGGATGATATCTTGGATATTTTGGCATAACACTTATGAAAATATGTCACGATTTGGATAATGTTTCTAATCATGGACCAAGTCAACCCTCAAAAAAAAGGAATTTTCATTTTTGAGAATGATTTAAAAAGTCAAGTTAAATCTCGTGTTCAGGTCGGCTCCATAAAAAATCATTTTAAAAATATTTTTCAATCATAGGTTAGCCTCCCTTTAGTCCCTATTGATTACTATAAATGAGTCCCCAACCAAGCATTAATGTGATTAACCAATGAAGTATTTTTTAGGTCTGATTTTTTTAGCATGGATCAAAAGGAAAAAGGTGAACAATCTTCTATGTTCATATTTGTTTTTTCTCTGGTTTACTCTTTGTTTTGGCATACAGATATTTATGAGTTGACTTTGGGGTTTTTGTATCCCAAGTGGATGATTTAATGGTTTTGAGATCAATTTGATATTCTAGATCAACAAATGACAATGATAGCATTATTATAATACAAATAGTTGAATAGATCAATTATTAAAGTTAGCAATCCAAAGTGGACAATGTGAAAGGAATCTAGCCAAATATAGCAGTGAAAAAGACTTGTATTTTATTATGTACAAGGAGATCTATTTTGGTTTGTTGGATTTTGGTCGCATATGTGTCATCGATAGTCTAAGATTTAGACTAAATTGGATTTCACTAGGGAAGCATGTTGAGAATCTCTATTAGAAACTGAAGGAAATATTGATTGTTATCTTAGTTCATGATATTTCTAAGATCATTGAAGAGAGGCATTGCATGACTACATGAGAAACGGTCGAATATGAATGTCATGTAACATTTGACAAAGTGTTGACATATGCCATGGATCCATTCACAAAATAGAACCATTATCATAATTGTATATAATGCAGATAAGTTGGAACCATTAATACATTTCAAGATGAGAAATATCGGTCCGCATGAGTTGGTATAAGTTGAGGTCAAAAACTTTACTGCTTGAGTAGAGTTGGCAAATGATAAGCCAAAGGTCGAAGTTTTCGTTGTCCTGAAGTCTAGTTCGATTACAGTATGATGGGTCCGAATAGTTTGAAATTTGACCCAAGTACAATTTTGTAACATATTTTGGATATATCGTTAAGAACTTTAGGAATTTTGTCATGCTCTAAGGAGTTTTATGCATAGACCATATCAACATGCAATTGATGTTTACACGTGGCACAAACTGAGCATCATGGGACCAATTGGTGAAGAGATTAACTCGTTAATAGATTGTTCAATAGGTGAATCAACACATGATGAGAGCTTTAGTATTATGAATGGTTGTGCATAGTTCCTAGATCAGAATCCTCTTGTTCTCTCCTATAAGTTGGAATACACAATAAAATAAATCCTAGACATTTTATATTAACTAACATTATGTAGAAGGGTTGGTAAGGCACGTTATTGTGCAGTTGAGGCCAAGATTCAAATCTGCTTGCCCCACTAGATTTAAAATTAATTAATTTTAAATTTTACAATCACGGGTTTCATTTTGTCACATCATTAATGTTATCTGGTGGCCAACGTTAGAATCTAGAAATTTGATTAAGGGTTCTTGGGAATACTCTTTTGTATAACACTTAATTGTTTATATAGTTGTGTGTGGTTTCTTCTATGAGTTTTTGGAGCATAATTTATTCAAAGAGAGATCCAGAAGAAGTTGGATGATCATATTTCAATGATGGATGTAGCCAAAGGAGTCTAACATTGTTGACTTATATTTGATGACTAGAAGCCCTTGTGTTTGTTTGGTAAAGCTATGAGTGATGTTGCAATAAAAAGGTGTCAAGGATGTATTTGGGTGAATAGATTGTAGTTCTAGTTGGAGAGAGGTTTGAGATATAAGTATGACAACCAAAAAAAATGAATGATATGACTTGTGCGATAATAGATTGCATATTAGATAATGACAATGTTTGCAATGGCATCGATTACATGTTGTCGTTGTGATAGTGTTGTGGAGTGATTGTTATTATGGGAACAAAAGTATATGTAGGTTGAAATGATGGTGCAAGATGTGATGATGACAAAATATTTCACATTGTGATAGAAATTTTAAATCAGTGATATATTATTATCGTAGATCCAATCTAAAAATTATGAAACATGGTCCATTGTACTGAATCAAGGTCAAAGCCTTTAGAGAAAGTGGTAGCTTGTTGAGTAGGGTGGAAGGGTGGTGTTAGGACAATTTGGATCCTATGTAGGGTGTTGCAGCATCATTTTAGTCAAATCTGATAAAACCATGGCATTGGAGCATCCTTCTAGTTGGAGCTGGTAAACTAGGGTGTTGGAGCATCCTTCCAGTTGGAATTGGTAAATCAGGGTGTTGGATCATCCTTTCAATTGGAGATGACGAATCAAGGGGTTGGAGCCTGCTTCTAGCTATTGTTGGAGAACCTTAGAAGTTGGAGCTTCTGATTGATGTAATCATTAAAGACCTATATTAAGAAGCATTTGGTGGTTTTTCTCTCATGAGGGTCTCCACTTAAAGAATATCATGTGTATTGTTTTGATGTTGTGCATTATGGAATGGTTTCATTGATTTATGTTTTCGATTTAATGCTAGTGATAATTAATTATTTGTGAATTTAAATTAACTAATTGAAGTGAAATATTGATTCACCCCCCTCTTAGTATTTCCAACAACACCAACTACATTTACAGGCATGCATATTTGAATAGTCACTCGATTTTTCTCTTAATATATACAAACCATCCAATAGTATTAACCATTATTTAAACCATTGGATGACAATAGAATAAATCTTGTCCATTTTTAAACCCAAAATTGCCTACGGTAAAGCCTGATTATATAAATAAGGGTTTCGGCTGATTGGTAATGGCATGCTACAAAGTAAATATTTAGAAGCCCTAGATGTTTTAGTTGTGAGTCCCACCTTCATGGTTGGAACATGGCATGGGGGTCATTAAATGAAAGAAATATTTGGTTCAACCTAATCTATGGTTGGGTGGTATGTGGAAGTCCCTCACTTGGTTGGATTTTGCATATGAATAATAAGAATATATCCCTTTGAGTTTTATGAGTAAATTTTGTTGTTATTATGTTAATGTAAGTTTAATGGTTGTTTTATCATCGATATTTCTCTAGTTATATGTTGGTTATAAGCATGGCTTATGACAGACTTGAGTTATGGATCTCATCATGTTTTGGTTAGTAGGTGAAATATTAATGAATGTATGACCTAATAGATGATAATGAAACTATCATGAGATGGAATTCAACCTTCTTGATGAATATTAGATAAGTATGAGGTCCATATGTTTAGATGTGCTTATATGACCTATACATTACATGTTTATGATGTGTTTAATGAAATTATTGTCATGGTTAGGATGAGTTTGATCAGTTCCTTGTTCAATTTTTCCTTTAAAGGCCCCGCCTCCTTGTTATTTATCATTTCTGAGAACCTCATCAAGTTTTGGGCAGAGTCCTGAGTCCTAGCCCTCAAAAAGTGACTCAGATTTTAGGGTTGCTCACAAAAAACTGCCTGAAAAATACTACAGTCACATGGAGTCCTTGTTGTGGGAGTGACTGGAGGGTTTCAGTCGCATGGAGGGATTTTCATGGGAGAAAATGGACATGTAGTTCAGTTAAAAATAAAGATAACTCAGGGGTTAGGAACCTAGATTGGTTGGTTAGCTCTTAGGGTCCCGTAACTCTTGAGGAAGGTTAGTTTGGCTTTTGGTATGTCAATTCCACTTCCTTAACTATACATGTGGAGTTAAATCATATCATAGTAACTCTTCATCACATGTTTACCCTGGTGGACTGGTTAGTTTGGGTAAATGTGGGAGGAGGGTGTTACAGAGTGGTATTAGAGTAGGTTGCACTCTCTTTGAGTAATATCTAATATCAAAGGATAAAATCAAACCATGTCTAGGAAAAATATGGTTTTCATGCATGCATGTAGATTGTATATCTTCTTGTTATGTATACATGGTTGTGGCCATTGTTACAATTGTTTTTTCATACAAAAGTGATCCAGGTGGATGTTGGTGGCCATCTGCCTATCCCACTTGGACCCTCACAACTATCTCTTTCATTTTTTCAGTTTCCTTAATTGTAGCACAATTTACTACTTTTTCCATTTTTTTGGGTCCAGAACTTTCAAAGTCATTTTGAGGCCCTAAACAATGTTTTTTTAGAAAACCGGGGTGAACATGAACCATGGTGTTTCCGGGAAAACTAGTGTCTATTTAAACCTACTAGTCCCACTAAGACGGGTAGCTATATTAGAAACAAACAATTCAAAGTAACTTGTGTTTTCCTTTATGGGAGATAGATGAGAGAGAAGCAGAGAGCACCAACCTTAGTCTTTCACTTGGCTCCTTTCTTATTTCCTCTTTCCTTTGATAGAGCTTCACCACTCCTTTCTCACTTGTCCCACTTCAAAGAACACCTGTAGAGTCAAAGTAGCAAAATACCATCAAAGCATAAAGATCTATGATACCATAAACAATGTAGAATCAAATGTACATTAACCATACAAATGCATACACAAATACAAGATTTAGAAATAAGCAAGCATACCGAAGAAAACTCAAATAGCTTTATTGATAGAAGTAAAAGAGAGGATTACAACCCAACTGTCTGATCCAGCGCCATCCTCCCAACATGAAAGCCCTCTTCACCTCATGAAAAGCTAGATCACCCAACAATACAATGTCTCACAGAGAAACCAATAGCACTTCCTTACAAAATACAAAATTCCAGCCTCTAGATCTCTAGGATGAGGGAACCATATATAGATATTTATAGGGGGGTGAGTCAACTTCTAGGATTTTGATTAATGTCATTTGACTGATACTTCTTGGTTCCACTTCGAGATTTCATGATCTCTTACTCATATTTGGGCGAATTCAGAGAGGCAAGCATCATATGAGCAGTTTCTAAAAGATTCTTTGAGTTTCCACCTAGCCAACTGCCTCTGCCATTTGTCTACTCTCGCTCATCGCACCCTACAGAAGGGATTTTCAATATGCATCACACCCCTTGTGTGTAGCAGGTGAGATGCATCGTACCCTCAGCATGGAGTAGTCTCCATGGTCCAGGTTTGACCTGTTCTGACTAGGTTTTCAAGGAGAACTTCTGGGAAATGATGCAATCAGTTCACCTTGATTCTTTAGGGTTTGAAACAACACTTTTAGGGGTTTCAGAGCCCTTAGTTTATCGACATATGTGATTGGGGTTGCAGTGCCCAAATATCTCTATAATAGTTGCCCCCTAAAGCATGAGGTCGTAAATCTTCTGATGTTGGGTGAAATGATTTATCATGAGGATCCGAGGTTTTTTGAACTGGAAGGTGACCTGTAATAAGATACAATAAAATACATTATATTCATAGTATTTTCATGATCTAGCTGAGGCGGGCATTCCCATGCTCAGCTTTATAAATTCATTTTCATGTACATAGGACAGAGAACCGTCTGTGTGGTAGACTGATGATTCTGGTAGAGCCATTATCCCTTAGCTTGGATGATTATCTATGCAACTATGGAGTACATTTGATGTATTTATTTTCCTGAATATATCATAGCCCAAATGGATGAAACTAGATCTGGGGTCTTCAAACTCATTCAATCTCCACTCGATGTACAAGTTGATCCATGTGAAAAGATGTTTTGATGTTGAACATGGAAAGACATCACCTGATTACCAGCCAGTGATGTAAGTTGTTAACGGGTGTGAGAGGAATCACTGATAATGATAATGACCCTCAAGGTACAATTCATGTGGTGTGAATACATGAGTCGATGTCAAACACCATGCAAAATCGTTTGGTCGAAGGCCATTGACATAACCCTATCGCCGAAAGTGAGAAACTTGTCATTGAGGCATGCAAGCTTCAAAGTACTGAAAGGGTTGTTCCTAAGTCAAATTCTCAGATAATGAGCTGATGTCAACAAGAAGTGACCCATCGTAGGAGGGCCTTAATGAATCTCACATATATGACACCAAATGGAGCAAATGATTTTGTGGAGGTGAAAAAGATCTGATGATACAAGGTTCAGGGTTGTGGTCATGAAAGAATGGAGCGTGAAGGTATTGTAGTGGATGAGATGTTAGCTGGGTTGGTGAATTCTCTAAGCGACTTCTCTTGAACATATCAGCAACAATGAAATGGCTTGGTAGTGTTAACCCCAAAAATGGATGGTACGGAGGACCAATGGTGATATGACCAGTGAACGGAATAACCCAACCCGACTCAATCACGACGATAGAGTGAAAGTGTCATGTTCAAGAGAAACCTGCTACCATTGAAGTTCTTCACGTTTTCTTCCCTTTTTCCCCAGTCATTGCTGACCAATACCTCTTTATTTTTTTCAAGCTTCAGGAGGATAACATATGCTTGTTATATAATTTTCCCTTCGGGAAAACCTGTCACTATGTTTTAACGAGCCTAGCGATAGTGAAACTCGCTCTTGCCTGGATGGACAAGTTTGTCACTATTTTTTTAACGAGATTAACGACAAATATAACTCGGTCCTTTTCATGTTTAGAGAGTTTGAAAAGAAATGGAAAGGAAACTCCAGTAGTCCTTTTTCGTGGTATAATCCCTTAAGTCTGAAAAAGTATAAAATAATACGAAAGGGATGTTTTTTCAATAGTTTTAGCGAGTCGAACAAGACAAGCACTCGATCTTTTTGTGTAATGATCCCTCAACTCCAAAAATATTAAAATATAGAGGAGGGATGGTGCTTCCCTTTACTTTAACGAGCTGGAAAGGCCAGTAGCTCGGCAATATTTCATATTTTACGAGTCTAAAAAGATCTTAAAAAGAGACTCGTTTTTTAGGAACGAATGATGTTTTTGGGTAGCAATTGGTTCCAGGTAAGTTCAGAACTTTTCAAGCGTGGCAGTGTAAACAAGGTGGCTAACAGAATCACTCATCGTAGTTATTCCTCAAAAAGGGTAAACAATCAAGTGGAGGCATATGATCAGTTAAAAGAGTGGAGGTGACGGTAAGAACACGACCAAGGCTCCAAAGGCTGATAGTAATGCGATCAAAAAGGTTATTTACCGAAAGGCGGGTTTATTTTTTAATGAGCTTGAACTTTGTGCCAACATGTGCTCAGTGCTAGGTTTATTTTTTAACGAGCTTGAACTTTGTTGAAACATTGCTCGTAATAATAGTCAGATAAGTTCAATTCACCATTAACACTATGTTCTTTTGATGGTCATACTACCTGTTCAATTGCTCCATCAAATTGATTAGAAATGTAAATACATTATTGAAAAATGAGTTAAAAACCAACATCTTACTTGAATTACATGAGCAGTAACATAAAAGTAGTTTTACCTCTCATTTTTACCATTTCATTCAAATTTTGGATTGTTGGAGCTCTGGAGGTGTTTTCCCCCTCGATTTTCATCAGCTAATTCCAGGAGATTCGGTGAACTATTTTTAGTGTCGTCTGGACTAGGTAGAAGCTAACCCTGAGCTCTTCAATTGTATTCTTTCCTTTTCTGATTCTGAGTAGCTTTTCCTATTTTTCTGGGCTTCAAGGGTTTGAACAATTCGTTCTCTCCCCATCGCACCTAGTATACATCAAAAGGTGCGATGCATACTGTTACACTAAAAATTGTCACCATGACTATCTGCAGTTAATATGGATCCATCAATAGTCATATTATCCTCATTGTCAAGCCTAATACCTCTGCTCTCCATGTCAAACTTCAAGAAAGAGAGAAAGTCAATAAAAATCATGTTTATCTCTGGGTACGCAGGTTCTCTCTACCTTGCCTGCGTGTATGCATCCTAAGCTCATTGTACCTGCATACTTGTACGCTCTGTAAGTCAAGGGA